>DWDW01000396.1:0-15172 GCA_018245635.1 Mimoniades versicolor eupheme | reverse complement strand
TACTCTATGGTATGTCTCTAGAAATGCACGTTTGTATATTCATAAGTTATCTGGTTACCATACTATGTTGTTGCGAGATATTATTATGGTTATTTTAATAATTACTTGCGATTGTACAATGAAGAACCGAAGTATGTAAAAATGAAGTCAAAATAGAGTCGTGCAAGTGAGCTTGTGTAACATCCATACATAGATAAGATCGGCACACTATCGAGCATTGCAACCAATATCGGACTGTGCTATTGTGCGGCAAACGTATCCGCGGAGATAAATCTACAAGATTTATCCTTTAGTCGAACTGCAGACGTGTATCGCGCATCGCAACATGCACTGTGCGCTGCGGCCGATACATCACGACCGCTGACCTGACGGATTATCGGTATTTCCACGTGTGACCCGGGCTCTGTCTCGTCGGCTGCCCGCTGCACCCCACACGCTATATCAGTGTTTTATCATCAGTTATCGTACACTAAAATTGCCCTTATAATAAATGTAATTACAAAGTAAAGTAATTAGTTAGTAATTATATATATTAAGTACATTAGCAAAAAAATTTACCGAATTTGGTCATAATCGGAATCTGAATATCTCGCTTTCCATACGTTTATTTGTTTGGATACCTTCACAAACGAAGAATTAATAAGTCGCGAGGTCAATATTTGTAATCTGTAGCTGGTGTTAACATTAGAAGTTTTCAGTTACTTTTTAATAACTGTGTAAGCTTGCGGTCGGAGTAAATGATACTGTCTTAAGTAGGTTATTAAAGAGATTAATCAATCGTTGACATATTACGTCAAAAACTATGTCAAGCGACGCTAAATAAAATTTTTAAATATTACGATAATAACGTGTGAATATCAAATATTTATGAAAAAAATATACCATTAAAAATTAACGTAAACATTAAAGCCTAACTTGATTTAAATTTCAATACCCATATAATTGTAATTGGAAACCATAGAGAGCGCGTTGAATTGCTTTCGACTTTTTACTCCGAAGTTTTTCATTAATTTTAATTTTTCCGGCCTCGTTTCTCTCCTCTGTTTACAGCCACACTTATTCACACAATCGTACAAAAATCTTTTAGGAGATTTAATACTAAAGTCTTTCATTACTTTGATTAACATTTTTTTTTCTCTACTCTTAATTCCGCCACACTGAAACAATGTTAGCTTTGAACAAGAGCGCGAGGTTAATTTCTACAATAGGTTCTACGAGTATATCCGTAAGTTTAAAAGGAGGAATCCTTTTCGTAGACAATCTAAGTTAATTAGTCGACTACATGTATTTCTTTTTTTATACCTTCCCTATATATTTCTATATTAATAACATATATTAACTAACTAAACAACTACAAAAAATATGAGATTGACCATATTCCTGGATCGTATTTAAAAAACACTTTCTTATGTATTTCATTTTTAAATTCTCATTTACACACTTTCTTAAACGTAATGATTAAAAACGTACCATATAATAATTAATTCAAATTTATCTTAAAACTTTTGATGTTTAACTTAACACCAATTTAAAGAATGTCTCACGTATTTATTTAATAACGTATGTAAGATCTCTGCTATAAAATAACTATTATACATTATTCTATTAATCATAACGAAATTCTTCTTTATCTATTGAAGCTTTTTAAAGTATACATGGTTCTTTTAAAAGTATTTATGAATCGTAATGTCTTACTGTCTATATAAAAATATACCTTTCAAAACCAATAGAAACAGAACAACATCAGTTGCAACCTTAAACGGGGCTTACGAGTTTCGTATTCGTATACTTATCTCCCTCGGAAGTTGCCAACGTAAAGCTCTTATGGGATACGGCAATATATAAGCCGTCCCTTGCACATTTATTTTCATATTATCTTTGAATTGACTACACTTCCGCGCTACACTTTATTTGTGTAAAAGTCGTAACTTTCCTGACGTCCAAAATGGTATTCTTTATATTCTACTTTTTATTACGTCTTGGTTTCGTGTAGGATTTTGTCATTGATTCTAGGTGTTTCCACGCAGAAGGTGACCGTGCCTGAGAGATTTCTATTCGAAATCGATGTTTTATTGCTCTTTTATGGTTTCTCCCAGTTCTTCGGTCAAATTGAGACCAAGCAGAGGCGTGAGAATCCATTCTTGCGCCAAAGCGTTTCTTTAATTAAGCGAACTCGTCTTTTTTCGGTTAACGACCCAAAGTGTCCTATGTTCGTAATCAACGATCTTAACTATAGTACATAATAATTGTTCAGCCATTAATTTCTATTATATTATAGTTGTCCATTTGTCCAGTTGTAAATTTTCCAAGATCGTACGTATATGGTTACCCGTATTAACCATAATGTACGTAATGAGTAAGATGGTACGTAATAAGTAGTTACGCTTTATCAGTCAACCTGTCAAATTCTTTTCTATCAAAAACGTAATTGGGTATAATTAAAACTTCCTTATATGCATAAAAACACTGACCTCCAGGGTCAGTCCAGTAATTCCAAGCACGACAGCCGAGCGAGGGGTCCAGGTTTCTACCCCGGCTCGGGTACCATTCGGTTACTTAAAATTTCTATTAGTCATTCGAAGTCCGGATTTTTTAAAATTTAATTGTTTAGAAATATTTTAGTCAACAAATTGAATTATATCGTCACATATGTTCCATTAAAATGCTTTTACTTTTTAAGCTATAGAACGTATTCACTCAATTTCTACAACGCTACGAAGTCGCTGCAATGCTAAGCTTCAACAGGGACTGCGCAATCTTGTAAATAAAAAACTTAATCTGATGGTCCTGTAATCTCAAATGGTTCCCAATAAACTTAACGCAGTGCTCTTCTAATTTGTGTTCACGTTTTAATTCGCCGAGCTAACACTTAGTGTCGGGATAGTGGACCGAAATTACCATGATTGACTACATAGTATTCATATAAAGAATTAGATATGTTTTAATCGACATCGGCTGTATTTCATGTAGCAGCCATGAATTATATAAAAATATGTAAGGTTTATATAGTTGCGTTTATATGAATAATAAATACATAAATAAAACAAAAGTCGCGTGGGTATGTCGCGTTAGACATAAGTGTGAGCTACAATTTTAGGATGTCTTTGACTATACTACTCGTAGTTGGACGGTGGACTCCGAACAGTAACACTCTACATCGGAAATGCTATAATAACTAATTGTAAATGTAACACCATAATCGTTAGTAAAAAGTGATCCAACTATTGTTATATTCTGAGGGAAAGCAAATCCGATTTACAGGTAGGGAAGAAATAATCACCGTACAATTCTGCGTTGTTAATACATAAACATTAGGTGCGTTGAGAGGCTCGTGATTTACGACGCATAAATATACAAAATACCTCATATCGTATATTAGTATTCAATGTTAAGAAACTATGTGATTTTAATAGATGGCACGAAACTGAATTTTAATGACACTATCTAACCGTCACTACATTCTGTGTTCATCATAAATTAAGTAGGCATTAATTTTTGAGAGTAACATAGTTGTAAAAATAGTAACATAATCATATTCGGATGTACACTTAACAATCACTTGGTGAACCATATAAATAAAATAAAATAAACTGAAAGTACACGCAAATCAACATAGCAACTTGTACGTAAAGAAAAATAATAAATCCTATTTAATGGTTCTGTTCCAGATGGGTTAATTGTGTCCATCGGCGGCAGTAGCAGTGTTTGTAGAATGTCTGCAACATTTATTTTATAAAAATATGAGTGGAAGACACTAATGACGCTACTGTACCTATTTTTGTACGGTAGCTTTAAAGCAGTAAGAGAGGCTCCCGTCTTTAAAATTTGAAATTGAAAGCGAGTCTAGAGAAATGAAGTCAGCGTCTGTCCTTTTCAATATACAGTAATGTAGTAAAACCCAATGGCATCGCCAATGAAAGAAGAAAACAAAATATCTTCAATCTAAATCTTGGGGACGTCGGCGAACACGAGTGCACTGAAGAGTTTTTACCTAACCTTGTGCATGTATACCGAATAGAAGTAATATATCTTCAGTGTCATGACTTATGAAACAAAGCGCACAAGCGCGAAATACTTCAAAACAAAAAAGCAACAATGCTAAAGTTTTGCTTATGTCATAATTTCATTAAAATCCTACTCTACGAGTACGTAATATTATTAAGTTCTTATGATTAAATGAAACAAATTAAATCATAAGATAGATAGGAACAGTAATATAAGTGTATAAGAACAGCAGTCGATTCTCACAATGTCCATCATTAAAATAATAATAATAATTACATTGACTCCACGTTTGTAATACGCTTGGACAATTGGACATGATAACATAAGATAATGCGCCCATTTATGTCCACCGCAGATCACACCTCAGGGACGTTAGTGACTGACAAATGAGTTAAGAGGAAAGGCTACCTTTTTCTTGTAGCCTTCAGGACACAGGTGTCTTTGATATGTTTTGACCGTTGAATTTGTTGCTGATATAAATGTTCCTATAAAAATAGAATATATAAAACACTGACATCTATTAAAATCGTCATGCGAATACGAAACGATTTGTTCTTATACATATTACTTTAATAAAAATATTTATTTATTAATTAATTACTGCCGAAACTAGTGTGCAAAGTTCTAAGTTCTTTCTTTCTAAGTTCAATCTCCACCGTACCTGGACGATGATATTAACGTTGATGCTGTATTATAAGTCTAGCTGCTGGTAACTTTAGAACTCATTACGAGCGTGCGGTTCCCCTACGATTCCAAAGTCATTGTCAAACGGCTTTTAGTGAATTGTGGTAAGTGCTAGGTTTGCTTTGTCACTTCATAAGTCAAAGGGAGAATTGAGGTCGTTTTCAAACAGCGTAGTGTTTTATAGTTGCTCTTTTTTGTGACTAAATTCTTGGCAACTCAACCAGAATAACCAAATACCAACCACATAATTATTATATTTTGTATGTGTATAACGATTAAAGCTTGAACCTTATCAATCCTCGGCGATTTCAATGCCTTGCTTATCTTCATACTGAAATAAGTGTTCAACTTGATACGGAATCACGTATAAAAAAGGAAATTAGGTACTTCGAGGCATTTTGGTCACACAATTTTGTCACACAACGTCGTATTTTGTAGGTAGGTATATACATATATGTATATTTAACATTCAGTAAGGAAAAATGGAAAATCAAGTAATTCTTCTGCGTTAAGTAATACCTATTAATTAAAATCACACACACCTTTTCAGTAAAATATAGTTTGGAAAACGCTGGCAAACACTATTAGAGATGAGAGTGCCTGATGAACCAATAGTCAAATAAAGACTATGGAGGTCGTATAACTTTTGTTATTTTCTGGCAAACTGCCCGTCGATAAATTTACTTTATGCCGTTTATCAATTACCAAGCGTTATTAATGTTATATTAAATCGCATTTTACGTGGAAAATAGACGTGTGCGCACAAGTCACGGCATTAACTTCCGCTGGTGTTTGAGTACAGTGGGTGCCGTTATATTACGATTATCGTGTGGTATTTATAGGACAGTTAGTAAAGTCCAATTTCAGATTTTTAAATGCAAGTGGCAAATACTTTTTGGCTGGCAATATTCGCTGTTCCATTCTGACTTGATACACTCAATTATAAATACGGATACAAACGAGACATTGTAAATTAACCATTAACGGTAGAATCGTGTTTGTGTTTAATATCAGATAGAACTCCAGCCATAGCCGATATTGGATTTGCATATACATATATATGGATTTGGATATATAGTCATTTTGTGATTGTCTTCTTATGAGTCGTGACTACTTCGTTGGTCAGGTGGTTGGAATGCTACTGCCTATCGAGCGGTCTTAGGTTCAACTGGGTTGAGTTCCATTGGATTTTTTGACTAGATTTTCTAGTTAAAATTTCTAGTAGTGTCTCAGAATAAGGATCTGTGTCCGACGCACGGTAATAGGGTCACCCTCCATAGTGGGACATCCATGTTATTGGTGAAAGGTGGGAGTATACTACACTCCTCTAAGTACTTCTATTGGGTCATAGTTACGTTTACAGTCATTTTGCAATATCACAACACTGAAACAGGTGAAACTGTCAATGTTAGCATTAACGAACTTAATATCTAAGTGTTTATATTTAATCCGCACAGCTCTATAAGAATATTATGTACTAAGTCAGATCTTTTATACACATGTAAATGTAATAATATGACCTTTATAACAGATTGGTACACCCTTGATGGAATGTCGTAGGTGATTGAACTATGAAACGTCGGACAGGCTCAATAAAATGCAATTGTCCATAATAAGGATGTATGAAATTGGATCAGAGTAGCCAATTCGACCCATCCTGTATTTGAAAATAATACTTATAAAAATATATAGATAATGTGATATCTAAGCATTACAACTAGTCAACAAAAAGTCACGTGATTGTAAGAATATTTTGAACCAATATTAGTGCAAAATATTGTGAATATAATGTTGAAAGCGATAACATTATTGTTTGATATTTGTAGTTTCTCGTTTAAAAAATTAACATTTTAACTATGTAATAAGAGAAAAAAAATCGCTAAAATTTTTGTATGTGCATCAGTCAGATACAAGCTGCTGAGGAAGTCAGAAATTTCTCAAACCAGCGTCTAAAAAGCGTATAAGAATATTGATGAACAGATAAAGCAGGTAGGGTCTGTATGGACAAAAACACTTAGAACTAGATACCTACTACCTATCCCGTAAGGGATTTAACGTGTTAAAATAACAATATTAGGTGCCATTCTGGTTGTATAAAGTATCAACGGATTGCTCACATTTGACTGTATTGAGTTATGGTGCCTTTTCCGATAAGCGTTGAGCAAGAAAAAGACGGTAATCGACGATCTAAAACATTCAAAGCTATTGGGTACCTACTTTTGTCTTAGTTTAAGTTGAAATTTGTAACAATTTCGTATCTAAGGTTGCCGTTTATATTATTATACTTAACGTCGTCGGTTGAATATCACATTATTGCATAGTTTTGGGAGCTTTATATGCCACAAGTACATAAATACATGTAGGTGTAGGTATACATATATGTACAAGAGTTGAGGAATTTGTTATACATTAACTATTTTTGATGATGTGTGCTAACTTTCATTGAAGTATATATAGACGATAGGTATAAATAATTCCTACTCGTGTTAATTATTGTTCATTATATAAATTTTTCATGTTGTGTAAATTCATTATGTAAATTTTTCATGTTTCAAATGTTCATTATATAAATTTGTTGTTCATTATATAAATTCATTATATATATAAATTTCGTATTATTATAATGTTTGAAGAACAATAACGTTGTTTGTTAACACTTTATATATTACAGTCAATACGTTTTATTGAATGCTGAATAATAAGCATTATATTTTATTTTAAATAAATTCTGTAATACGTTAATGTAATTGCCGTACGAACATAGACAAAAATTTGAAAACATTTCTATTTGAAATATAATTGGACGAGAAGTTGAACCATTCGCCTGAAGCAGTATCAATGATTCGTACGTTAACGGTGTGGTTGCTCTTTACATATTCACAGTGGACCGTTTCATTTTGAACGACGATCACCGCATCTGTAACCAACTGAGAACAGAACTTATATTAACAATAACTAGTCTACTCAATCTTATGCCTATTCCAACTGAATATTAACTAGAACTCTTATTACTTAACAACTAGTATTAAACGGTACAATTTATTTCATTCGTACAATTCAGCTGGTTACATATGTCAATCTTGTTCAGTCGTTTGCAAAGATGTTCTACAAAGATACTATTTTTCTATAGGTAGTACCTAATTAAACACATGTATTTCATATTGTACAAATCACGATGTCCAGGGTTAAAATCCCAGGTAGGCATCCCAGGTATTATTAGATTTTTCTAATTTAGATTTTTTGATAATGGCTCGGAGTCCGGGATTGTGCCCGGTGTTTGGCAATAGGCTCACTACCTACCCCATAGTGGAACGTAAACGTAACTGGTGAATCGAATGAGTATACTACATTAATCTGTCTACCTCTGCGGGGATTACAGGCGTGATAATACGCATGATATTACATACGACAGCCTCGCTGCATTGAACGGCAACGTTCATAAGGGAATTGAAGGGAGTACAATGGCCGTCAGTTACTCAGGATAATACTCTACTCCCTATGCAATTAAGACATTGTGTGAATACTTGTATTAGTAAAAAAATCAAGGCACGATTCCCAAATAAATTATTGATCTTTGATAATTCAGAGGTTTAATTTTAATTACAGCAGGAATCTTCTTACAACATTATAAAAACATTTCTGAGATACGCCGTTCAAATTCGTGTTGTCGATATTTAAAAATAAATGCCTACTGAAGCAGAACGCTTATTTTCTTGTCTTTTGTAATAAAGAAACAAAAGGAATACGCAAAAAGAATGTAGAAAATGTCTCAATTTACTGATTCTATTTATATACGCCTTCTTATTTCATATTTTAGCGACGAACTTCAGCACAGCTAACGGCCACATTTATTTTTGTAAATTACTGTTGTTTTTTTCTCTGGAATTGTATTCATTATTCGTAGTATGGAAACTTTACCATAATTTACTATGTACGTAGCTATCTAAATTAAAAAGCATTCAACAACTAGAGTAGGCAGGTTGACGCACAACAATGTCCTACTGTTACAATAACGTTTGCTGCGCCGTGACGACTTGTCCAACTGTCAGACTAGACGTTCCAAACGGAGGCGGGATCATTTGTGGGCGCATAATTAGCGTGTTTTTACGAGCACAGAAATTTTATGTATGAGTACTGTGGGACTGAATGAATCCTGTTAACAGATACACTTCAAAAAAGTTGTTCGGATACCTATTTTAACATTTACCAAAACATTCAAATTGTTGTCTCGATTTTATGTATCACATAAAAACCTTGCTGCGTTTTAGTGGCGCTGAGAGCCAATGTTCGTTATTTAAAATGTATCTAAATTCAAATCCATTTGCATTATTATCAGCGGCCAGACGCTTGGCACTTGGACCCGGATTCTTGAATATGACTTTGTTAGTTGGTATAATGTTATTATTGTTATTATAAAACAGTTTTAGCCTTTTGCGTGGGTATAAAACAAAGCTCCTATTGAGTTGTAAATTATTGGTCAAGTACTCCTTACAATGTTGGAAATTGTTTATATAAGCCTTACATAAGCTTTCGTATTATCGGAAACGAACATTGTACTAGTTTACTTGATTAATTGGTGCGTAATTAATAATTTTTTACTTTCCTGTTTTTATACCATTATACCTTTGTTTTATGTAACTACCAAGTGTCGCTATACATACAAATATGAAGTTATTTTCGTTATCATTAAGTCTCTATTTGAGTTTAAGTTATTGAGGATTTTTTATTATTATGAAAAACACTGGGACTTATAAAACTGCTACAAAGTTTTTGAAGACTATTTAACGATACTACAACTACGATAATCCAAAGCGTTGATGCACAGTGTGCTGTATTTATCATTGGTCAATTCTGATTGCCGTAAATCTAAACATTTCTATCGGAGTTCACAAATACTGTATATTTTCGGTGAAAGTCGATTGACTTCTGATTTAAGACACAAAGCCACGATTGAGAATTGGAATTTTCATGCGACACGGTACCGGGCAGTGGCTGTGGCGGCAAGCGTCCCAGCAATCGATACAATAATATATGAATAACATGAAAACTGGGAGACGATCTTGCACAACGCGAACGGGCTTTAGAGTTCCACTTTTATCGCGTGGTGTACTCGTACAGAATCGTAAGAATAAAGTACCGCGTTTCACCGAACTGGGCTGCCCGCCAATATTCGACTCGGTGCACAAATATGGTTTATTTTTCAAATGTTTATTGCTCCGCTATATGTCTCTTCTGACCGTTTCACGTGGTGGATGAATACCGCTACCTTCGTACGTTTAAATAATCCAAATTGAACCATGGCATAGTAAACGTTTGCATTATAAAGTTATTTTCTATTAGGTAAATATAGGTAAATAGTGCAATAAATTTTAAATTCCGTCTCTAGAATGAAACGGGAACATAATTATAATAATTAAAATCACTGTAATATAAAAAGATAACTGACCTCATTTTTATTATGATTACTCCAATTGGACCACCGAAGCCCTAATTTCTTGTGTCCTATGCATGGAAATATTATCAGATTGCGTAAAAAAAGTATAACACAAAAACAATATCTCATTACCTGACAAGAAATAGTACCAAAGCGAAAAGCAGACGGCGAAACGATAAAATCACTCGCACCCTGACCAATAAAATCTCTAGAATTATAGAGAATCATACATTGCAGACTATTATCTTCACTTTACTCCAGTTCAGAGACGATTTAACGTCATTTATCATCGTTTTAATCTGCCTTGTGCTGTTTTATCGTATCATTTCACTGTCGTGTAACTAAAGCCTTTATTATATGTATGAGGTTTGTGCAGAAAATATGTATGTATTATCAAAGGGGAAATGTTAATATCAAGGAAAAAACATTTATAAATAATTGATATCATTGACATCAATGTGATAACGTAACGTAAAAAACGTATCATCACGCCTGTAATTCCCGAAGAATTAGGCAGACGAATGTAGACCACGTTTGACCAGTTACATTACGTCCCACGATGGAATATGTGGTGAGCCTATTTTGCCAAACACCGGGCACATATCCTGACCCCGAGCCACTACCAGAAAATCTAAATTAGAAAAATTTAATAGTGCCCTACCCGGGATTTGAGCTTAGGACCTTCCTGCCGGCAGACGCGCTTGGAACCAACACGACCAATGAAGTAGTCAACGACGTATTTAATGTTTTTATATTTTTTATTGACATAATCTAAAGCATAATTACAAAGGGCGAATTTAATGCGTATCGGCATTCTCTACTGGCCAACTCACAGTGATAGTGAGAAATTACGATAGGTTTAATAAACATGGTGATAAAATATTTCCAACAAAGTTGGTTTAAAGGTAAATTTCTGTGATACATATGCCTATTCATTATATATTATTTAGGAAAATACAACACTAGTCCATTATGTGAGGTTATGCGAAGGATAGCATGCTCCGATTATAAATCTACTTTGCTCTTATAAACAAAATACTAACGTGACTTTATGTATGCAAATTTATACTTATATCATTAATTTTGATATAATTAATAAATTAAACAAAATATTGTGACTAACTTTATTAAAATTCAAATTTATTAGAGCAGAAAACAATATCTTACATTAATGTATCGTAAGCTATTAAGCTATGTTGGATTAAAACGAAAAGGAAACTTTATTCAACCGTTAATGCATATACTCGATCATGATTTCGGCGAACAAACCCATAACCCTTTTGACTTTATCCCTTTTAGTTTTTAACAGATGACTTATTAATTTATCGTAATCGCCAGATTTTCTTAAGTTTTTCAAGCTTTGTTCTTTTGTCTTTACGTCGTAACCAGCGTACACTTTGTCCCACAATATTTTCATAACGATTCCGTCAAGCGTTTTCTTATCGTAAAAATCTTCAAAAGCCTGGAAATTAGTTTTCTTTTATTTACTTTTATTTAAACTTAGGACATCGTATTGAGGTCGCCATTTAAACTTGAAACAGAAATATACTTAAGAAGGTTATTTAAAAGAATTAATTTATCAATTTACATGTTAATAAATCGTTCACTTTTAAAATTCATCTTAAAACACAATAAAAAAAGCTGTATAAAAATACATGTTATAATACAAGTTACATACAGACGTTTTCAAATTTGTTGTAAAGTAAAAAAAACGGATAAGGAAGTAGGAATATAGTGAAAGTATCAAACTAAATTGCAGTGATTCGAACATAATCAAATTACATTAATCATCTCATTAATTCGTCTAAGTAAACTACATAATTATATCAATTAAGGCCATAATGTTAAAAGAGGAATAAAATAAATAAATAAATTTAACGAAGATCCGTTGGGAAAAATTTGTTGCTGTTGATTATAAAGAGGTCAAGGAGCCATCGGAAGCATGGAACGGAAATTGCTACAACGAGAAGAACGCTATTATGGCAAAGCAGATCGAAATGGACATAGAAATAAATTTATCTTTGCGCTGTAATTCATTTTATAACAACACATTATGAACACTAGTTCGTAGTAGTTAGTTAGTTAGTTGGTAGTCATTAGCTCCTCGTCGTTAATGTTAAGGGATTTTGAAACTTCTTCATGTCTCTTTCCGCTTGAAAAGGAAAATCTGAATGTCACTCAACGTCTGATGAAAAATATTAGGTTAGTTTCGAAGTTACCTGATCGCGCTATAATAAAACCAGCTCAGTTATTAAGAATATTTATGGCTCACTTTAAAGGGGAAGTATAATATCGTAAGGGGAAACCAGTACGCCCGAGACTACTGCGTAATATTCTCTTAGTACGTATATACTAAGAGTACGAAGTCTGCCAACCCGCACTCGGCCAATAAGGGGGTCTATTACCTGAACCCTTCTCATTTTACGAGTAAGACGAGACCCGTGTCCACCAGTGGAACATTCAATTGTTTGATGATAATGGAAAACAATTAGATAAAGATAAATGTTAATTGAGTGACCACTATATTAATATAACGTTATACATATATAACTGTTGGATAAAAGTACGTAAATTAATTAATATTTGTCGCGATGTACTTATTTAATAAAACTACGAACATTGGACGGGTACTCCATACATTATTATCGATAATCATTATTAAACATAACATAATATGACTTAAAAATATAATAATTGTATTAGTCACTACTAGTAGTAATAGTCAAAAGTTAAAAGGTGATACAATACTAAGGGCGAGATATTTAAAGAAAATTCGTTGCTCACCATAATATAACGGATAAAAAAGATAGAGAGTAACACCGATGCGGTTACTCTAACAGCCATTGCGGGTTGTGTTTCTGGCAAACATTTACACAAGACTGTGGAGTATAGGCATTCCAAGAGCGCGCCAAACATCCTTTACGTAAGCGATGATGCGAATTGCTCTGTTGTAGTTTTCGAAGTCAACTGGTAAACTTAGATGGCTAAACAAACACCTCAATCGCAAACTCACCTTTTGGGCTCACAATTATGACATAATGTATTAACGAGGAATAATGAAACATCAGCTGATTTATCATAAAGTGTTCATTTATTAGGCCGTGCTTGATCTCCGATTTGTGTCATGTTAGCCGTTAAATGTATGAATTGAAATAAATTCAATGCTGCACGCATTGTGGAATATTTCTATTAATTAAATTGCGAAACATACGGTTGTTTATGGCCAGTTTTTCTGGTTGTGGTTTATCGTACCTCAGACCGGGAAAAAATACTCCTTTGTTATTTGGACTTCAAATATTTTAGGAAAATCATATAAAATTCAAACAAACAAATTGAATGTGAAATTAAAGTAACAAATTCTTATGCCGCTTAACATTATCGAAGCGTATTATACTTTATGTACATCACTTTAGCAAAATTATCATGCCACAAATTGACCTTATTATTTGAAATGGTAAATGCAACATTGAATTCAAATTAAGGATTAATGTAACTTTTGCAAAGTAATTGAAATTCTAATAGGATTTGTCAAAATTCTCCGTCTCGGCTCGATTCGCAGGGATTTAATTAGAATCTTTGCATGCAATTGTCGTCCAACTTACCAACTCTTAACAACAGTAGACTAATAAATGTTTTCCATCTTCTCAAAAATATCTTATAGCGACCAAACTGCCCGCTAAACATCCACTTCCCAGGACAACGCCTAAATTTACTTTACTAAACTTTACTAAAATATTTTACATTTCAATGTACCACTTATTCTAGTACGATTTGGTTCGCATATTTTGCTGTTGATAGCACATAATCTTTTTTTATATCATAATTTTAATAGCTTAGAATACACAAAGAGAATGTCGACGGACGTAAGTGCCGAGGGAGACCAAGACTCACACTATCCAGACAAAATAAATAAGGTTTTATGCGATGGGAACGTTAGATGTATCCGAAATCGGCGTGCCTGTATGAAGAGACTGATGAACGTAGACGAAACACGACAGGTGTGTAAGAACAGAGCAAATAGGCACTTTGTGTTCTCTGCCTACCCCGCAATGGAGCTGGCGTGAAGATATGTATGTGTGTAGAATATTCTAAACGTGCTTTATAAGTCATAATGGGCTCACTTATTTTGCAAGTAATCAGCACAAAATAACAAACGAACTTTTCGGCAGTGAAAATAGCTTTACGACAAGCCAACAGGATGTAATGTACAAAATATTGCCCGGAGGACACCAAGGCCACGAAAGAGAACACACTTTACGTTGGTTATGCGAATTATATTTGAATTGTACCCAATTTTTATGAATGCGACGAATTTCCGAATTTAACGAAATGCACATAGAAGGGATGGGATACTTTATGCTGATTTAAGAATGCAGAACTGTGTTTGAGCGGTGAAGTTTTGACAAAAAAAATGTTTGACATTGTGCATGTCAAAAGTTTGTTAGAATAATACATCTGAATGAAAAAAACTCCGCAAATCATTTTCAAACTAATCTGATCAATACCCTAGAACCCAGAGTAATGCCCCAGTGCGATGACTGGTACCTAGTAAATACCTGTTATTTTTCTATCCGCATGCCCCGCATATGTATGGGAATAACCGTACGGGGGAGGCCTCTGTCCAGCAGCGAACTAATGATGATGAGCATGATTTTTCAGCTCCTAATACAATATCGGCATCATTATTATGTTTCTTTACAATACAATTTTGATAAATTAATGTTTATTGATTTTATTTTCAAGTTTATAGTTTTATTAGCCTTTTTTTATTTTTTGACTGTCTAGTCTAGACTCTACAGTCTATATTGCAGCAGTTCGTTTTGGACATAGTTATTTTGTAGTGGCGGATATCTATCTTGCATTTTTTATTATGATACACTTGTGTTCTGTTCGTCAAGCTCCTTTATTGACTGGTGTTCTATATTGAAAATTGAAAAAGAAAGAAAATTTAATCTGTCATTTCATGGCGGCGGCCATATTTGATTTACTACAACTTCAAACATATAATTATATTTTCAT
The DNA here is from genome assembly GCA_018245635.1 of Mimoniades versicolor eupheme. Lineage (NCBI taxonomy): Eukaryota > Metazoa > Arthropoda > Insecta > Lepidoptera > Hesperiidae > Mimoniades > Mimoniades versicolor. The sequence continues at coordinate 30 of DWDW01000396.1, read as the reverse complement.
CAAAACTTAAGGTGTTAACTATTTTTTAAG
>DWDW01000395.1:0-15175 GCA_018245635.1 Mimoniades versicolor eupheme | reverse complement strand
CATGAGCTCACTATCGTCGAACAGTCTACGTCCAGTGCTGGGCTTGCGGGTTGGGGATCGCAGAAGATGCCTATTTGCAGTGTCCACGCTGCTGCCCGTGTGTGTTCATCATACAATTGTTTAGATATCTTGAGTAGGGATCGAACTCACAATCCACGGCTGTATATTATGTTGATAATGTAAATAGGTGACATACATTGAAACGAAATGTGAATTATAAATTTAGAAAATGAGTAATATGTAACACAGTGTGAATATTACTAAAATACTTTCCAATAACTTTTAATAGCTCTGTCTCAAGTCGGAAGAGAAATTTTGTTCGCTCGAATAAATTCGCTTTTGTAAACGAAAGTTCTAATGAAAAGTGCAAATTTAGAGATTTACGGAAAAATTTTAATCGAGACGCAATTTTCGAAAAATATGGTCATTAATTACTGTGTTAAGAGTAATTAAATTTACCCAAGAATATTTTGATTTCATTATTGAGTTTAGTTATTATTGATTTGAAATTGTTTGATGCTGTATCGTTGCAACTGTGAGAGAAAACTTTTTGAGGAAACCTACATAGCTTAGAGTTCTCCGTAAAGTTTTGAAAGGTGGGTGAACTGTGTAGACTATCTAGCTTCACTGGACCTTTATGGTACATTATGGCCTTAATAATGCATCCTTTCTAATGCGGAGAAGAGATTAGTGTCCGTTAGTGAAGTGATAAAATGTTAATAATGATTATTACCTGTATTATCATATCGTCACGCCAAATCCCTTACTGGGTAGTCAGAGAGCACTAACTGCCAAATATCTATAAACCTCATTATATTCATTTGTATGTATTGTCATCACGCTAGTTCCAAAAACTTCTGACTCCCCCATCGGGTGTTATAAGTATCACTTATTAGGCCAAGATAGGTGACTCTCGTCCACATTCTTACATGTATATTACAATGCTGATGAACAACTCTGATTCAATACCTAATATTGGTCACGCAGTTCCGATGCATAAAGTGTTTTCGATAAAATACATTGTTGGGATATAAACAGCCGTGCATTAAATTTACTTTGGCGCTTTTAGTTTGAACGCGATGCCGTTCGGTGCGAAATTAAATTTCAGCGTTCCAATATACAGTGAAATTGTATTATACGTATAATTGTATTATAGCCGGCCGTTTGTCGGTTTAAAAGGTTTTTAATGTATGCTGAAGGCATGCGCACACTGCGAACGCAACGCGACGGAATGTCGCGCGATATTACCTACACGACTCGTAGATCATGACTTCACTTCGTTGATATATTATAGCACAAAAAGTGAAGTACACTCCCATCACTGCACGCGTGTCGTCTATGTGTCGTATATGTATTATGTTTATTTAATATATTACAAAATTTTTGATCAAGTTTTCATCAAAAGGTCAAAAGCAAGAAGATGTAGTACAATTGTAGGTTATTCGTTCAAAATTAAATAACATGTAAAACGTTCGTTAAACTCTGCGTTCACAGTAAACTTATGCCTACACGAACATAACTGGTACATTAGCATTATTGTCTTATCATTTTTTTAATCTCATTTGAACGCAAAATTAGTACGACTCAATATTTAACGTGACAATTCGATTTTTGACATGAGGAATGCAGGAAGTTATGGAGCCGGGCAACTATCCTATAAATAGGTACCTATTATACACGAAGTAAGCAACGCCCTGGGACAGACCAGATTTGTACGTCTAACTAAGAAGCAGTGAGGTGATAAAAACGATTATTAAGTTTTTTTAAACCTTAATTACTATTTAACAAATGTTTTTATTTTTCTAATATAATCCACATGTAGATTGTAAGGAGCTATGAATATGATAAGAGGATTGTCTATAAATAGACAAGACACAAAAAGTCTCAAAATATGGAGACATATTTATTAAAATGTCTTTTCCGAGAAACTGGTATAGCAGATTTATTTTTATGACGAAGTTTTGTTACGTAATTTAATTTATTAATGAAATTTGTAAATAATCTTTTCACGGATTTTGATTGCAAATGGTGTTTGTTTAATTTTTTATCCTAAATTAATATTATGATAGATTTCGAAAATTTATACGTGAAAAGTAGGTAATAAAACGTACAAAATTGCCAATCATTAAAAATATTTGAGTGACATACTATAGTAAATAATAAATTGATTAATAAAAACTAATCCTAAATTTTGATCTCAATAATAACAGCTATACAAGATGAATTTTATTTAATTTAAGTTCTTGATTGATTGAATTAAAAAAACCGTGATTAGCCAATAAAACGTTTAATAATAAAGTTTTGCCGTGTGTACCGTGCAACTGACACCCAACAGTGTAATATCTACTAAAAATATAACATTTATGTATCTTATCCTCGTTATTATTTTTGGCACGTGTCTTGATAGTGTCCAATACAAAGTGCCACATTGCAGTCCATGCCGCGTATATTTTTGCACTTAAAATCCAGTAAGTCGTGGTCAATATTTGAAAATTGCACATAAAATTTCCATTTGTCGTAAAATTTAGTTCAATATAAATTGGTTCGATGAAAATCACCGTTGCTCTATTACGAAACTTATCCCGAGCGGCTACTATAAATACGATACAAAAACACTTTATTGCTCATCTCGTAGGATGAAAATAATAGAACACAGGATGACATGGTAGTCACAGTAGGCGGTTTCATTACTAATACAATGATCTCTTTCAATATAATCTCAAGTGTAGAATCCAAAGTATACGAAAATAATGACAAATGGGTAAGGCGTACAGATATCGTTTGAAAGGTAACACATAACAAGCTACCATTTTTTAAGAGGTCTGACATACACACACATAAACACAAACATAAGATTATAATTATGTGCTTATTGTTTAATAACATCATCGTCACTCGTCCTTTTATATGTTATTAAGTTTTTGTTGCTTATTTATCATATCGTATGTGACATATTTAATATCTACATATCTTACGGACGACTAAAAATATGTGTAAATGATTAATTCAATCATTCGTTCTAATTATATGGATCCATTTATTGTAACGTCATGCGGTACGGCGCGGTTCTCGTGTGCGATTGGCTTTAACTGTACACCGTGAGAAGTAAATTTATTTTCGTTAATGGAATTTTACGGCAATAACGCAGCTAATGGGGGCGACTGATCCGCCCGGTGTCCTGCTTAATGTAATGTGATATTAATTAATTATGCGATTATGTGTGTATATAAAATTGATACCTATATTTTAAATTAATAATTTTGGAAAAATAAAATTAAAGTAAAATTCATATTTATAATAGAATACAATTCATTCAATAATCATAGATATTAATAATAAACATGCAACTGCTATAATGACTGTTCAACAATACCGAACACGACAGACACGCGTGACGACATGTATAATACATATGAAAACATATCGACAGAATCGAAATAATTTCCACGTGACATTTTTCCAAACGTACGAAAACGCAATTTAATGTGACCGTGTACACACACACTTTTTGTGTCAAATATCAACTTTGTGCGAACACAACAACAAATTGCACGCACACATGAAATTAATCATCGAAAGTGACTAAAAAAATTAAGGAAAAAGATTTATCGCTGCACTGAGATACTTTCCAGACAGAGAGACAGAGCGAGAGAGTGACATAGAGACGCAAACGTCACTCGGAATAAAACCCAACAGACATCGCATTGCACACTCGCTAACAATGACAGTGATGATCGGAGGACCAGATTGATCGGTCGATTGATCGACAGATCCGTCAAGCGCGACGCTCCAAACGGCCAGGTCGTGCAGCGACGACACGTGCAGTCAGCACTCGTGCGAACAAACGCAGAATGGTGGGTATATACCTAACGGTGTACGATGGAGAATGTCCACTGCTCCTACTATAATATATTATCAAGGTATAACGCGCAGAAATCAACTTTTAACACTTGCCACGAAAGCGCTTCGAAATGCTAACCGCTCTCGACACCGATGCGTCCGCGTCTCGCTAATACATCATCATAGTGAGGAGCCTAATTAATTTCTGCGAGTTATAGCTGTGTATTATATTTATTCAAATATGTATAATTTAGCCTTAAAAAAATTGCTCACCCCTACTTTTTATTATTCATAACCCGCAGTGCTCATTCTCTAGTTATTATGAAGTATGAATATTGGATAATTAAATAATGATAATACCTATCTTGTAAAGAAATGTATGTATAATGTAACAAATAACTAATGGTACACACACGCCAAGTGACTTGAACATATGCGAGATGTTTCGTGATTATGGTATAGCTCCTCCCTCGTGCCTCTGCTAGGGCGACGGTAAAAAACAAGGCGTTTCTTATTGATGTAAGTCCTCAACAATTGCAATACATTTGCAAGCTGATTTTAGTGACAAATGTTGTTTTTGTTGAGACGTCAAAATTCTGATTGATTTTACTGATCTAAATTAAGATACTGTTGAAATGTTTACTGGTTACATAACAAATATGCAATAATTGGGGGAAACATACTTCTCAAGTTAAAGTTGCTTTCTGTGAGACCATTTTACCACACAATATTGTGCTATTAGAGGAGGATGCCATAGACAAGACGCAAGGGGTTCATTACGGACCAGTTGATTAATATCCATTAGTAAGTAGTAAGACCCAATATAAACACGCCATAACGCCGGTACCTGATTTAGTAGTATTTTATTAAATCGCTTTACAAAATAAGCTTGATAAAGCTTAATTATACTGTGCGCCTTTGAGTATATCTTGGTATGAAATTATTATCTTAAATTTGGCGTGTGTTATTTAATTTCCTTACAATACGTACATAAGTGCGTATAGGAAGTGTGCTATGTCTACATTTAAAGACATCTTTGTCTATGGTAATCTCCCATATTATTTAATCGTTATAGATTACTGATGTAAACCTGGAAGTAGTTTAATTTTATATAATAAATAGCATGCATCGTGCGTTGTCTTGTTAACTTTGATGTTGCCATAGATAGTGTTGTGTGTTACCCTATATTTATTTGCTTAGTGTATAACTCTTCAAAAAAAAAACTAATTCTATACTATACACTTGTCTGTTACACTACATATATGCGTTTAATTTTTTTTATAGTGTAATTTTTGTATGTTCATAAATTTTGATCAGATTATAAGGAACATTTCCTTTTTTCAGTCTATTACTATATTACTAATTATATTTGACATTCAATTGTATTTTCTGTATTTATATAAATTATACATTGTTGTAAAGTGAAGACACGTTTAAAATTCGTAATTTTATACCCATTACATTATACAAATTATTTGGAAGTCTATTCCAATTAGTGTTATCTTATACAGGTGTGACATTTGATTTTTTTCCAAAAAAATATTTAAAATCAGCTTCCAAATAATTTATCTTTCTTAAATCAATTACGAGTACATATACATTGTTTAAGAAAAAACATTACTGGTACAATAAATCATGACACAAACCTACAAGACTTTTCTTTCTGCCTAAACCTTCACATATCCTATGCATGTAGTTGTCTGTCCAAAATGTTTATTGAAAATCTGACGCTAAACGTATATTCCTCTTAATATATTTGTGTAATAATTTTCCAGAGTGCCAATATGCTATTACCCTACTACACTACAATACGAGATTCACTTGATTCTTCATCTATTGGTTTCTGCCTCGAAAGCCCAAATGATGGTTGTTGTAGTGCAATCGTGGATTGAAAAATCTTAAAAATTCGGTACAAAAACGTATAGAGATTGCGAAATTTGTTAGTTGTCCCGCTCTGGCGTACAAATTGGAATAAATTAAAAAATCACGCTCGTGACAAAATGTACACATGTGAACATGCACACACTTATTTGTGTAATTCGACTGTGTTATTAGTTATTTGTGGAATAAGCTGTTATCATAATAAGTAATAAAAGGTTTCCTGTTTGCAGACATGGAGTTCGGCAGCGGCGGGCCACCGCCACCGGGAATGCTGAAAGATAGACACGGCCCACCGCCGCCTCACCACCCGGTGAGCATTGACTATTGACTACATGGTCATTCGACACTGCCCATTATAAGATTTTGATCTTAAAAAATCATTATAATTTTAATTCCGTATACTACCTATACCTACATATATCGGATGAATCGCAGGCAGCGCTGTTGTTACATAATGGACGTCTTCGCGTTTCATTTGACATCTCGTTGAACAGTCGATTTAATATGTTATTGAAACACCTCTGATAGATATCTGGGTAACCCAAAAAACCCGGCCAAATAGGTGGGCCGAATTCTCTCCGCCAATTGTTTTGCTAGCAGTCGGTACTTTTAAATTTCGAATTCAATAAAGAAAGTGCCGAGCGCTCATTCTTTCTCACATGCATCTAAATCTTACTTGCAACTGTTGTATGCAAATACGCCGGCACATGAGGCGTTCCAATGTAGTACATGATAGTAACTCAAGTTGGATACAGTAGTCCAATTATTAGCATCGTCTTGACTTTGCACCGGTGTGTAACTGAGACTCTGTAGTCGAGTTCCCACTGAGACAGTGCCTTGGTCTCGTCCACAGCGCGACGGCCGCGGTTACGGTCCCGAGGGTTACGGCGGCGAGGGGTTCGTGCCCCCACCGCCTATGCATCACCCTTCTATGCCGCCACAAAATCAGGTATAACATTTGCACTATATAAAACCAGAATACAAAAACGAGCTATGGATTTTTTAAAATAGATCAGACAATATTTAAAATTTTGTTCGTGGGGTGTACTGATCAAGTCAGGAATCAAGACCTTTCGCTCTAAGTTATACAGCAGTCGCGGTGGTGCGTACACCAATAACTTTATTATTCCTAATAACTTAGGGCCATTCAATTCAGTATGTCCTCTAGCACTTGGGTTTTGGTGACGGTTTTCATCTATTTCCGACTCTAACAAGAATGCACTTTTTGTCTGATGTGAAGCACGTAGTGTCCTCATTTTACGAATACAGTTTGGATTTGCGGAAGTATTGGTTATTGGCCAACCCCTAATAATATTCGGGGACTTTATAAAACTACATGTGGAAAACTTCAACAAGTAGATGATGATAATGATGGTAGGAACCGACTGCTCAACGTGACAATTAAATCGTGTAAATACTTGCAAGTTTTGCCACTAGCGGTCACAAAGTCAAAAGTGCGAAGGCGTCCATTAAATATTTCTCCAACATCGTAACGTGGCAATAGTTTATTCGCTTCGTCTTGACAACACAGATTATTGAACTGATTTGAATGAAGTTTAATGAGCGCTAATCGAGATCCTACGTCGTGCATGTTGCGCTAAATGGAAATAAATATAAGCACATCAAAATGTAAGGAAGGGCATCGAGGTCGAGTATCGAAGTTGCCGGCGACAGCCAGTAAGTCGGACATAAATATACAGTTAGTGATGAAGCGTTGGTTGCGTGCTGTCCGGTGAGTGAGTGGTACTGTGAGTGAGTGGTACTGTGAGTGAGTGAGCGTGTTCGTGCTGAGGGCGCAGGACATGGCCCCGTTCCAGGGCGGGCCGCCGCAGCAGGGCGCCGTGATGATGGTGTACGGGCTGGACCCGGCCACCGCCAACGCCGACCGCCTCTTCAACCTGTGCTGCCTGTACGGGAACGTCGTTAGGGTAAGCTCCTTCCTGTTTCTCATACTACATATATGTATAACAAAATATTATTGTGTTAATATACATTGCCGTCCTGTCTTGCTACTTCAGATTTATTGCATGTAACGCAAACCACTTTCAATACAATGAATTTGTAACCAAGCATGATACGGTACAATATTTTTCGAAAGTAAGTATTCCGTTGATTATGGTATAACGTTATAATAATAACCGATAATAAATAATACCTTCTGACTACGAACGCATTTATTTCAAACTACCCACATTTTCTGTATTAATCTGAATGATCGGAATATATTTTCGTTCTATTAAAATACACAATTTGTAATCACGATTTTTTTGCATTTATTACAATCGAATATTAAATATGTAAAATTCGATACAGATCAAGTTTCTGAAAACCAAGGAGGGCACAGCGATGGTGCAGATGGGGGACGGCGTGTCCGTGGAGCGCTGCGTCCAGAACCTGAACAACGTCACCGTCGGCGAATACACCCTGACGCTGGCGTGAGTGCAATACACACCGTAACGACTCACGTACCAGCGAATTATAAAGATATCATAAAATTGAACATTTCGGTAAATTGAATCGAAGCGAGGTATGTTCCCAAATTTCGAAATGGTGGAAACATTTTTGAAAGTTGTACGCATACACCATAACATTATTGTTGAGACCCGTATCCAACAGTTCAACCCTGGATGTGTTGATGGTGATGATGGTGACAGGTGATGTGCGGACCAGTACATACTATGTTATCACCAGTTTTCTACATTCAGATTCCTTGCCCCTTATTGTGACCGGTGCGGTACACAAAAACACTGAAACTTGTGGAGTCGTGGTTAAAATCACAGTAAATATTATTAAAGCGTCGAGAATAGTAGTGGGCAAAACGCGAAACGATATATTTACTGTGGACGACAATAGTCTTGAGCATCATAAAATATTACGCCTCCGTCACCTTCACGACATTACATTTTTTTTATGTAGTCTTTATATTTTATTTCATCCGCAGGTTCTCAAAACAAGCGTACCTCTCCGAGGTGATGAACCCCTACCCGCTGCCCGACAAGAGCCCCTCGTTCAAGGACTACGTGGGTAACAAGAACAACCGCTTCCTGACGCCGGCCTCCATCCACAAGAACAGAATACAACCGCCGTCCAAGGTTTGGAATTGGTTATTAGTATGTGGTGCGACATGGTGCGAGAAGGGGTGCTCTGCGTTACCCAATTTGCATGCTCAACATGCGCATTACAGTTTAAAAGCACAAGTGTTCAAATATCGTATTTGTGCAATTGTAAAAAAAATATCTTTTCGCTTGTTTCACGTGAAAGCTTTTCTAGAAAAAAAAGCATGTCTCACCTCGATCATTAGCCTGTTGGCAGTTGTAAAAGTTACACATGTTCCCTCACAATGATAGATATAGAAACAGTAAAATATTCATAGATATCTGCAGGAACTTGGTGCAGTTTAGAATTGAATAGCAATTTTACATTAAGCGCAATAAGTAAACGAACTCGCAGTTGGCCCTCGTGGCAATATATAGCGGTCTTTCCGAGAGAAGGGCCGCGAGCAGTGCGGCGCGCTCGCGGGCGGTCGGCGGCGTGCGCGCTGGCATGGTGTCGTTGGACCGCTGGTGGCGCGCACGGCTGCGTGTCGTAGTTGACGAGTGCCGTCGGCCGCAGGTGCTGCACTTCTTCAACACGCCGCCGGACGTGTCGGACGAGCAGCTGCTGCAGGTGTTCAAGGACTACGGCGTCACGCCGCCGCACACCATCTCCAAATTCCCGCTTAAGAGCGAAAGGTTGGTTGGTGACACTGATATTCCTTTTCTCGTTCTATATCAATTACTTGTGCGCTTCTGGTCTCATGTACCTTCCAGACACAACCGAGCTTGGAGTTTGGTTCTCATTCGAACCTCCCTTTAATCCGGCAAATTGTTTCAATTTCCCATTTTGTTATGGTCTGTTTATGTTCGTTCAGCCGTTACAATTTTTCTATTATAATTCAAATTTTGGTGTTATTATTGGATATAATTATGTAACGTTTTACTTTTTTATTTTATTATTTTCCCGCCAAATATATTTTTTTCCGTTAGCAAAGATTTCGCAATTATTGTGAGTAAAGTAATCTATCTTACAAGAGAAGTTGTGTACTTACAGTTGAAATTCGTTTTAAATCGATACTTGAAAATGATTTCTGCTTATTTTCCAGATCCTCGTCAGGCCTCATGGAGTTCCTGAACATATCGCAGTCGGTGATGGCCATCATGGCGTGCAACCATGCGACCATACAGCACCCGGGTGGGTACTCAACGAACTCCTGTATCTACCCACAGAAAGGACACGTAAAAAAAAAAGAAATAATCACATGTCAAAAACACATCCTTGTAAATATCAATACATCATTTTATAATATCTTTTTATATAATTTTACACTACAATTTGCAAGCTGATGTTTCAACGTCGTTTCCTCTATGTACGAACTACCCTCGTGAACGTGAAATTTTTAGCAATAAAGAAATAGAAAAGTGACATATAAATACAATTGCAGGGGCAAAATTCCCGTTTGTGATGAAACTGTGCTTCTCGTCGTCGCGACAAATCGGGCAGGGCAAGGGCCAGCCGCAGAAGCAGAGCCCCGAACAGAACAGGCAGGGTCAGAACAACGGTCTAGAACACGACATGTACTAGTAAGATATTGATTTTAATATAAATATTATATATAAATAAATATATGAAGAGGATATTATTAACTGTAATATATCTCGCGAGGCGACCGACAGTACGCTATCATAGGTACAATAATGCAAAGTGTTTCAAATAAAAGACAAGTATTGTATTGTATTGTATTTGTATCGAACTGTATTGTATCGTATAGTGCGTGTACGGCATTGTGTTTCTATGGACGACGAACGGACCAAAATGTTTAAGTCGATCTGGGAGGCGGTTGATACGATTCCTTTTTTGTATTTCCTTCTTCTGTTCTTCCGTTACATGTGTATTTTTTATACTGGTTAACAAATATATTTCGATGGCCGTACGTGTATGTTGCCGTAATGAAAACTTTTAATTTTATCAGCTCGTGGGGTCGCATGGAAACTGTAAAACTTTTTTCATTCGAGATTATAATAAGGAGACCTCCGTGAAATACTTTGTAACATTTTAATCGCAAAGTTTCGTATTGGTACTGGCATCTAAAACGTTATTTTTCTAGCAAATTATATTTTGCTATGAATATCGTTAATGTTTTAAATTTTGTTTTTTCTTCTTTCCATTTGACAATTTCCATGCGTCAAGTATTTTTAAACGCGCCATCGAATGCCAGCTTGAAAGCATTCGTGTAATTGGCCAGTGTTGCCAGCGGCGTAATGTTAAAATAACGAGTCAGACAGCAATCAGTGTTACCAGCTCTTTGATTATATTGCGTTGTTATTGTTGTTGTTATTGACGAGGACAGAAATTGAATGGAATAATTATCGATTTATATGTTTTTGTTCTCCATAGTATTATTAATAATAATAATTGTAAATTGTATTGTAGCGTTAATGTTGTAATAAACTGTGGATTGCTGATTTTTCTGCACAAACAAAAATATGAATGAATATAAAACTATTATACGTTTAGATGCGATTATATTTTATCGATGTTACTAGTAATAATGTTATATTCTAATTTTGAAACTTTTCGACCGTTAGATGCGTAGAATAGACAGCGGCCGATGGCCACTCGGCCCCGTAGGTGCTTGAACTGCACTGTTACATAGGTGTCAATAATTTGTTTTGATGAAAATCTAATTCTAGACCAGTCTGCTGTTTTTAATTTCGTAAACTTTGTTATTTCGTTTCGTTATCCATGTAACATTTTTTTTATTTTTCCCAAATTTTCTCTATTTCCTAAATACTAGTTTCTCTAGTTTCTTTCTTCTAGTCCTAGTTTTCTATTTTAAACGAATCGGCCGATTATTATAATTATGTATATTATTAGATTATGAAGATCATTGTCTATATTTTAAGCAGTTTTACAGTAGGGACCATAGAGAAGGTACATCTTTAAATTTGCTTGGAAAATAATTTTTTAAAATTGTATCCACGCTTTGGAATTTTTTAATTTAGATAGAATAAAATTAATAAAAGCGTATAAAAAAACTTAGTATTAATTTTTGTCCGTTTAATATATAGTGGGCAAGCGGTTTTTTAATGAATTTTAACAAGCAGAAATATAGATGGGGGACCTTTTATATTCTAACAACTCTCCTTGTTATTTTAACGAAATATATATATTGTCTAATATTTATATTCTTGTATAAATTGTACACCTTTCCTAAATTACATTTTCTTATCATCTGACACTAGAGCATTTGACTTCAATTGTTAATTTTATATTTCTTGTGAATAATTTGGTCAGCTATTAATTTATTCTCATGTAAGCCAAATAATAAGCCAAAGTTTATTAAAAGATTGTTGTTTATAATAAATTAATACTTAGATTAAATTTAAATTATAAAGAAAATTATTATGTACATACGGATGCCATTATGTATATTTTTTTCATTTGCTTCTAACTGTTATAATTATTGTAATATCAAGTACTCGAGTGTCACAAACATATGAAAAAAAAAGAATATATATATATATATACTTCTTAAGTTATGTTTGCTAGTCAACGAGCATTGCTCTAGTTGATTGGTTTTAAACGTTTCAATAGCGGTTTTATATTTCACAGTTTTCTAGCTTAAGACTAATCTAAATCTATCCCCCCCCCCTCACCTTACACCCCCTCTTCAGCGCAGAGTTCACGGAACGAATGAAATTTCTAACGGTACGAATAAAGTATTCAGTAAACTTGAGAAACCTAAACGCTTTTATTAGCTCTGCGCGAAATGAATAAACCAAAGAGCTCGGAGAGAAAGGGGGGTGGGGGTGGGGGGGGGAGAGGAGAAATAATCGAAATGAATCTACATATCTTTATGGCTAACAACACATGAAACGATCGAAGCCGACGAAGGTGTCAATTTCTTAAGCCGTTCTCTAGTCGAGCCCTTAAAATAAGTTTGTATACCTGTATGTGCTAGCCGCGGACGGACTATTCAGCTGTCATATCCAAATGTCAGTTGCATTTTAGAAAACGCGTACGTCCCGTATTTATATATCGTTTGTGTTATTTTTCTACACGGCACGCTTCTTTTCTTGGCATATTTGGAATGTGCAGTTGAATAATATCGTCCGATCCATTATATGTCTAATTATAATTATAATATACGAAGTCAATTTATGTGTTTCGTTTCCTACTGCTGTGACTGTATTATTATGTGTGTACGTGTGCGTATTTCGGTGTTTATAATAACTATAATAATGCTTAGTAGGGAACTACATATCACGGTGACAAATAAAAGGGAAAAATATATACTTGTAACTCTTAATATACTTTAATTAAATAAATAAACTTACGTGTTCGTAAAGTACACGTTTCGTTCCGCGCAAGCGAGTGCACGAGCCGTCTATTATCTACATACATACATTTTATAAACTCCATTTTGTTTTAGTCTATAATTTGTTTTCGTTTTATCAAACTTTATTTTATTCCAATTACAATTTCAGTTTACGCTTGTTTTGAAAGAATATAATTATAATATAATAAATTACTGACATTTGACTACTACATTATACGCCGTTCAGCTGAAAAAATATTTTTGAGGATAATTTTTAAATTTTTTATAAAATATGTATTGACTACATAACGGAGGCACTAGTAATCTCTTCACAGACATTACGCCTTGCGGTACTTCATTGATGTTTCATTTTTCAACTTCAATACACACATTTCTCCGCCCGCGCTCAGTACCCGTATTACCCGCGGCGTGTGAACCGACCTCAAAAATACAGTTTTTCCGCTAATCGGCAATGTATGGGACATGACAACTCACATTTTGAACGTATTTGCTTCTAGCTAACGGCGATGCTGCGGCGCACACACACTCACACATATCAAGACGGAGGCAACACACAGACACACACAGGCACACCAGCACGAGTGCGGGGAGTGGGGGAGGCACGGGCTTGAGGGGGGGGGGAGTTAATGGGGGCGAATGTAACGAGACTCGGATTGCCATTGTAACAAAAATATATATACTCCGATAAATATTTTTTTCTCAAGAATTAATTCAAGCAACCACTACAAGCACACTCATAACTGCCAGAAAGTGAAGGCTGCGGGAATGCCACACGTTCCAAATTAGCACTCGGAAGTAGCGACGGTCCTACGACCGTAATCGCCGATGGCCGCAGTCCTGTTTCCATGTGGACGTCAGTGTCCATTGGCTGCAATGTCACAGCAGACGGTGTGAGAGTTAACACTGAGCATACAGTTACCATTGACAACTAATGGCGTAATTTGACAGCCTGTTTTTTGCACAATGGCAACGACGTTGAATAATTCCTTAAAATAAATAAATTAACAATTATTTGTGATTTAGATCACTCCTATAAAGACATTAACAGATAGTTTTTTAAATATAATATTAGACACAGTAACAAGAATTTTCATGTATAAACACATCTTACAATTCCATTATTATTTTATTTTCTTGACGTTTCCGTTCTTTTTTATCTGTGTTGATTTTTCTTTCTTTTTTTATTTTTCAATTTGTATTTGGAGCGCCGAAGCTCCACGTAACACGTACGCATTTTGTTCTTCGAAGTTAGTTCTATAGGTACTGTGTAAGCATTATTCCCATTTTGTGTAATTTTTAGGTTTTAGTTGCGACGTCATTTTCAAAAATACGCGGGTGTATATTTTTTGTTTTTATCATCATGTTTGATTTCAATTTATTTTTTCTGTGCCTGAATTCGGAAACGAACCAATCGCAACGCCGTATTCGATTTGAAAATGGCGCCGTTTACCCGTTTACGATTAGATAGATGGCTTAGATATTATTATTATGTATTTTATTTGTGAATTTGTTTTGTGGTGATGATTAAAAAGCAAATAAATGTAGTAAAGTATGATTTAGTTTCGTGTAACGTCGTTTTGTTTAAATGCACTTTTATTAAATGTGAAAAATAGTTCTTTCAATTGTTTTATCCAATGTTTATGTGATGAACCCCGATACATTATTGGCTGTACTGAAACTCGACAGTTGTGAATTGTAAAAGAAATAAAGATTCTTGGTTTAAGGTAGACGTTTTGGTTTTTTTTTTCAATTTAGTTTATTATTTCTATATTGTCTGTATATGTAAGGCCTGTGCTTGGAGTGTGCATGTTTCAGTTTTCATTGCATGTGTTTCGTGAGTTTTGAATACATATATATAATATGTATATTGTAAAAAAAAGTTAAAATACAAGTATTTAGCAATTCTATTGGATCCTAATCGCATATTCTTTGGCCACTTTTTATCTTAAGAACCAAACGTACTAATAATAAATGTAAGACATAGTTGTAGCACTCTCTAGGCTAGTAGCAAGTGTCATTGCAATGTCAATTATATTCGATTAGAAGAAAAAAATTACGACCGGTAAAAATTTAAAT
>DWDW01000394.1:0-15176 GCA_018245635.1 Mimoniades versicolor eupheme | reverse complement strand
AAATTGAAGATTGCCGATCATATTACATTTCATATTTACAATCTGTTACGTTCATATCTCGGTTGATACTTATTATTAACCTTACGGAGTAAGGAGAGAGCATCGAGAATGAAATAATACGCCTGTAATCCCCGAAGAGATAGGCAGAGGAATTTAGAACACTCCCACGTTTCACCAGTTACATTGACGTCCCACTATGGAGTAGGTGGTGACGCTATTGCCATGCATCGGGCACGTATCCAGACTCCGAGCCCCTAATAGAAAATCTAAATTAGAAAAAGTTAGTAATGCCCGGCCCGGGAATCGAACCCAGGACCTCTATATCGACAGTCGCACTTGCAACCATCACGACCAACGAAGTTTGTTTACCTAAAGTTACGTACCTAAAGTTTGTTTACAAAGGGCGGCTTAATGCCTGATGGCATTCTCCACCATTTGCTCTAGGGTTATGAATATGACAATATCTTTGTCATTACAGATTTGAATTGCTTTTACTACATTCATCATTCTCATCAGTCGTGCGCTAGATTTGGAGACTTCTGATCTACCAGTCAGTCTACTACAATTATTAAAAATGGGTAAGAAGTCCGCTTCCATGGACTAAGAGAGTGAAAAACGTAGAAGAAGCGCGGCAGGTCTGTAAGGTTGGAGATATCTGGCACTGGGTGTTCCCTGCCTGCCCCGTGAGGGTCCTGTCGTGAAGATATGTATGTAGTTGAGCCTTTGCCACCCTCAAAACCTACATCAATCGACATCCATTTCGCGTTCAAGTTGCTGTTATTCTTTACTTGTAACCGGTACTAAAATATATTTACTTGCTGCGTAGCATTTTTCAACATCGACATTCATTAGTTTTTAAAGTTATACTTACTCCGCTCAGACGACTTGATTTAAGCGGTAACTTGATGTGAACGTTTGTGACTACGTACTTACCTTCTTATTTCACGCTCATAATTACCTACATGTAAAAGTAATAACCGCTTACGAATAAACACGAATTAAGTCATTTAGTTACTCAAAAATTTCCTTTTGGTTAACTTAGGCAAATAATTAATTAATAAAATAATAAATAAAATAAATAAATAATAAAATAATTTGCGTTACAAAGAGATCTATTGCATAATTTTTGTTACTTTGTCAAAGTGAATTGACCAAGTTTGGGATGTCAATGATGTCAATCCCACTTGCCCAATCCGCTCTGCAACACAATCCTCTTTGACGATCTCTTGTGTTGCCGAAATTGCGGACCTTTTCCTTTCTAATAACTGCTTGCTTATTTTGTTGTTTCGTGTATTTTCGGTTTTACATATGAACAACTTTAATTTTAATAACACAATAATTGTTAAACTAGCTGATACTATAGTTTGAATTGGAAAGAACTCATTGAGTTTAACATTGTGTCATGATGTTATTTATTTTCATTAGAATTTTTATTACAAAATACTTTGATCATTTATATTTCATTCATTGTAATTCAATGCCAAGTTATATCAACCGGAAATAAAGTTAAAATATGAATTTAATTTGAAAATTAGACCGGAAGGAAGCGCAACGGTAGGACACTATTTGGACAGTGGAAGGGTACGGTTGTATAAAATCGTTCGGCAACATTTTTGAACGGCATTTTTGTCGAACGGTTGAGGGATAGTGAGAGATAACACAGTTCCCTTAGCGGCGTCTGTCTTCTTTTCTTTGAAATAATCGATTATTCTATAGCAATCGAGCATTATATGTATTTACGTTGTCATTTCTAGTAAAGAAAAAATACACTGTAATGTTACTAAACTTAATCAATAAAGAATATTTGATTTGATATTTCCTAATACCTCCTGTCATAGTATCGTACTTAAATTATAATGCATTTTAAAGAGCGGATAAGTGTTTCAGTGGTGGTGGATTTCTCTATTGCAGAATCCTTTTATATTTCGCGCGTAGTTTACGAGGTCGGACGTTGGAGCCAGGCGTCGTTCATTCGTCTCGGTCGACGGCCTCTGCCACTGTGCGTCCATTTATTTCATTCAAACTAGAGAGCGAATACTATTTTTCAGTCGTCACTGTGGTTATTTGGTGTGTATTCTGTTTTATACTTCACTTTGAATCTAAAATTGTTTTTTAAATTTTCTATTAAGTTTCAGTGTTCTTACGAAATCTGTAGCTGTAGCTTTAAACATAAGAACATTTTCAAGAAGTAAACTTACCGACACGTGGCCACTATTCGATGACATTTCTTTCCCATTGGATATCGGTGCGTCCAACGGTGTGTACATTTTATTTCAAAAACATGGACATCATATAACATTTGAAATAGAATGCATCGTTAACATTCTACAGTAAGTTGTAAATTAGTTAAATTTATATAAACTGTGCAAATTTAACATGGGTTTAATAAGTTACTAACAATTAACTTTACAATGCTGGACAAAAACCTCTTAACAGAACTAACACTCGAATTTACCTCATCTCCTTTTCCCACTGTTCCTTGTTGACTAACAAATGTACAAGTTAGGTAAACGTGCTCGAAGTATTTACTTTAGTAGGAAAGAACGTGTTAAGTATTAACAACTTATTTGTAACGATAAAGATTATTTCTGTTGTTCACTAACGGTCTGAAACATTAATTTGCTAAGTAAAATAACAAATTCGGGTTAGCGAAATGATTTTACACTATTTTATTACGAGTTTGTTTGACGCAATTAACAATCAACAAATGACGACTAACGTTATCTTAATAGGGAAGTAATCTTAGTCAAAGAAATAAATTTTATAAATATTTTACCCATGCTTTTGGTTGAAACTACATATTTAGTACAAATGTTCAGATTACATGATCGTGTGTAGCGCGCTCCCTACGACGTAGGTATTTATCAACACGAACATTTGTATTCCATTCGCAGCGGCTGCAGACTGGCGGCGCACGCACACGAGGGATGTTGCTGACAATATACTATTTCGTAGCGCATTCCCGAGACGTCGTCCACAATTTTGCATCTAGTGAGATTATTATTTTATTACTGTGGCCGTGTGCGCTTCATTGATGTTTATAGAAAGTTTACGATGAATTTATTTATAGTAAAAAGAAGTTAATGCAACTTTTGACAAACATTTTCGTACCATTGACAAATATTATATCTTAACGCTTGTGTTATACGCGGCAATGATAATGATAATCATAATTTTATAGGTCAAAAGTAGTAGATGTATTGCAATATTATGTTATAATTGTACTGTTGCATATTTTATTATACTAATATAAAATTGTTTTATTAAGTAAATATTTAAAGATATTTTAGTAATTTAATTTATTAAATTTATTGAAAATATATATTTTATTACAGTTAGTGTAGTAAACCGGAAATTGTTTTTAAAACTTTCAAAAAGCCTCATTCACAAATTCATTTTATGTTCTTAATTGAGCCTAGCGAGTCTAGGACATGTTCACAAGTTTCAAGATTACATACTAACTATAAATAGGTTAAAATAATATCCTTTAACAGCTCGCTAGTATATCCTGCGGGATATTGGTAATGGCAGCCGTGTCTGCCGATAAATCTTCACCGTAACTGCAGTTTGATTCGTTGAGAATGATTGATAGCTCCACACGATGTGGCGTCTTCAACTGGATCGCCTTTTGATAATAATAGATATATTGATGTATTCAGATGGTCTTAAATGTTACGTAAACTAAAAGAAGATTACTCCCCTAATATCCATGGTGTTGACATCAGTTATATGTTATGAGTTTTCATTTTAAGTTTAATATATGTACATATTAAGATATTCACTTTGTGGGCTAAGCTCACACTTAACATTTTCTTCTGTAAATACCTAACATCACTCGGCTCAGTTGTTTCTAATTTACCACCTAAACATATATTTAAAATGCCATACTCAACACAAATATTTTGTTTAATTTAAAATTGTAACATTGTAAACATTGTAAATTTCACAGAATTTGTTCTTGGCCGTTTTGCGAAATAATGTTACATGGATTGTATTATTTCGGGTCGCTTGTTTGGGATTCGTATTAAACTAAAATTACTAAGTCTCATGTGTTCAACATTAAAGTTGCCGCATCAATTACCAACTGTCAACCGGCGCGGCCAAGTTTCTGGTCTGCGGGTGTCCTGGCTCACGGAACACGCGGCTTCTCTTTGACACAACTTCGGGTTCAGTGTCGGCTCGACCTTAACATTTACACTGCCGAAGTTATGTACGCATTAATTTAAATAATAAAGCCTACGATGCGTAAGAGACGATTCCAGATTTAATGTTAATAATTGTTAGATGTAATCTTCTTTAGTCTTGTATAGGTATAGTCGTTATATGTATAACAAAAGAAAATAACGCCTGTGACGTAGGCTCTCACGTTTAAGTCCCAGCATGAATAGGTGGTGAGCCTATAACCATTCACCGGGCACAAATTGTGACTACGAGGCACTACTAAATATTTGTACTCGACCCGGTATTCGAACCCAGGATCTCTCGGTCAGCAGTCACACTTACAGCTAAATTTAAATTTTTAAATTTAAATTTTTAAATTAAAACCTGATGAAATATAAATAAATTATGCATATACCAATACATATGAGAAGTGTTATCTAAAGTGGATATAGAAGAAGTGTGTCAAGGCCGAAGGAATAGACCTATTTGACACCACGAGCACTCTGCCTACCCTATAAAGAATTTGATGAATTATAGAATAATAATCAAAACTAGATTAGGTTATTGCTACCCGTTGAAGCTATAAAAACGGTTTTATATATTATTAAAGTGAATGAAGTGAGCAGTAATATTACATAATATCTGAGAAACGCACTCATTTTCTCCAGAATCGATTCAAAAACTCACTTGTCAGCTCTTATGTTAGGGGCTATCGTTACAAATGTTAGCTAGAGGCACATTTTGTACCCTCCAATCACAGTGCCCACTCGAACTACTTAATTTGTCGCAAAATGTAATGGAACCGAGTCCGGGGCGACCACTCGTTGTTCCCAAGTGCTCTTGAATCCTTGGATTGAATTGGAACAGTACATGCTGCCAAGCCGACGAGCTCTTCCATTGTTGCTGGAGTAAATTTCAAAGATTAATTCTTTATTAAATTTGTTTAACATTTAGTTCATTGATTCAAATGTTACAGCTTTTAAATGTTTTAAAAGGTGTCGACGAAACTCATTTTACTTCGTACTAAGTAATCTCAAAGGCAGGTAGTGGAGCCAGCAATCTGCAAAAACTGAAAGATTCAAAGGTCGACCACGAAAGAGATGGTCGGACCAGATCTCCGAACACCTGGAGTTACCGCCCGCACCGCCCTCCACCAAGCGATAGACCGGAGTAGTTGAAGGCAGAACACTCATCGCCTGAAGAATCACTATCCTCAGCAACAGGAGAACGATTAAAGAAAAGACGAACCTCCAAGGTTGAACACAAACATCCAATAAACATCATAGACGTAATATATGTATGTTATATGTTTTGTTCAGTGCGGTGGCAGGGAGATGCGCACACACCTTGCTTGACAAACTCGTCTATCTATATTATATCAGCGCGCCAGCAACAGCTTAAACTCAATGTCTGTTATTAAGTTCGCTGCACTCCTGTCTAACCTAGTTCCAGAGCGCTAACTTACTTCATCAACTTAAGTACTGGTACTTGAAGGAATGAGGAAGGCGATAGGACTTTAAATTGCTCTTTCATACAACTTCCGCACTGCTCTGTGGTTATATCGTTTGTTATATTCCTGCTCGTTGTAACTGAATAAATTAGAAATTACGTTGGAAAATATGCATTAAGCTTTATTTATTTTAATATATACACTTATCTCATTAAAAGACAAAATTGGCTTTTCTTTTGGTGGGCGTTGTCTAGACCATCTCTGTGGCATTTGTATCTTGGCACGCATTTGAATTAAGATCTGTTTAGCTTCTATATAAGAGTTGCAGCATCGGGCCAGACAGCTTCCATCAATGGATCCAACTGAATCTGGAATAAACTCTATCTCAGATTTATTGCATTGATTGCGACACCGCCATAATCAAACACGCTTCTATGTCACGAAAGCCAGGAATCACCTTAATCTATCACAATATGCCGAGCCGTTGTGCAAGACTCATGGTGCTCTGGAAGATTATGGCCGATTGGAGTGGACGAAAAGTGGACTGTGAGTGCTTACAAGATAGGATTTGAGCTCACCGCATGTGGATAAGTCAGTTGGTATCAATACAAGGTCAGAAACTTGTAGGCGAAAATATTCGGATATAACAAATATTGTTACGTCAATAATTCCTTATTTCTCCATCATTTTTCTCTATTGTCATTCCTCCATTAAAAACGTTAAATCGAATATGTATTATATTGTTTATTTGGGAGAAGACCGGATCCAATAAACACATCCAACAATTTTTCGGCTCAGTAGCTTTTCCACAGAAACCCACCTCACTTCACCCTCGTCACGCCACCTGGCGACGCGCGTCAAACAATGACGTGACGTGACGAA
The DNA here is from genome assembly GCA_018245635.1 of Mimoniades versicolor eupheme. Lineage (NCBI taxonomy): Eukaryota > Metazoa > Arthropoda > Insecta > Lepidoptera > Hesperiidae > Mimoniades > Mimoniades versicolor. The sequence continues at coordinate 8,683 of DWDW01000394.1, read as the reverse complement.
ACGTAAAAACTTGGGCACACGAGAAAAAATTAATGTCTTTTAATTTACTGATTTAATTTTTTCTTTGTAACATAGCCGATCGCACAATGACCATTTTTATTTCAGACAAAGAAATATCGAGGGTTCCCGAAAAACACTTATAGTGTTGTAGAATTTCCTATTACTTTTATTGGTCTGTCTCACGCAATCGTTTTCGATTGATGTAAATGACTTAAGCAAAAAGAATTAACGTATGCTTTGGCCCCTTAAGTATTTTATAAATGATTTGATCGATTCTCGAAATGTTTATTTTTCCTTTTATTGAAAGATGTAAATCGTGTCAAGTTATAAATGTTATGTTATAAATATATGCACAAATATATTATAAATGCATACATTACATCACGTCTAGTTCCCGTAGTGGTAAATTATAGGTAATAAGGTTTTTTTACCATCCTCGTCACATTTTTTTTGCTTGTGAACCCCACCAGTCGTCATACATGCTTGCGTTGTGAAGACGCTTTCTTAGTTCTTTTTTACGAGTTGTTGATCTAGAATAAAATAAAAGAAAACAACATTTGCAAAATATCCTTATAGAAAAGCTCGACCCATAATAATTTTTACTTTAATATATAAGATGAAAACATTGCCGTCAAAACAAATTCTCAGAGCGCTGCTAATTATTCAATCACAAAGCGGTTATTTTATCTCGAGTGCGTTCAAAGGAACAAAGGGCTTAACTCTCTAATATAGAGATGGAAATGTGGCAAAGATTAAGTATAAATTCAGAGGCTTTGTGTTGTATTTGCTTTCGTAAGCTGCAAATTCCGCCTCGTTGATGAAGGTCTTAAGTACGAGTATTAAGCATAAGGTAATATTGATATTAATATGTAAAGCTGCGTACTTCTTAATACTTTTTGTAACATTGCGAATAGGATCTTATTTTGAATTACCTATATCATACGTGTAAAATAAATAAAAATGTGAAAGATGTCAAATTTGGTAACATTTATCAAATATTTTTCAACTGCGCAATATATTACACCCCTAGCGCTAATTTACACCAAGGTTGATAATATTTTTTAAGCTATCTTTGTCTCATCTCTTTACCATTCCGATCAGGTGGGATTATTATCTACTAAATTACGAATATTATTATGTTTGAAAATTGATATGATTGAAATGGTTGAAATCCTGATAATGGCGTACTAGATATAAAGCGATTATTAATGTAAACTATTTTCTCATGATTATCATCAGCCTGTTGCAGCCTCGTTGAACATAATATGAAGTGATAATAAAAGTATATTTTTTAATTATTTGAAATGTAACATTAAGCCTTAAAAGGAGATGCACATAAATAGTTAAATCGCCGTTACGACAATTCAAATACAATATTTAACAACCAATCTTTCAGTTATATAACGTTACATTATTTTGATTTAAATTTACAAAGTAACCGAACTCTAAGATATTTTTCCCGAGTTGTCAAGATAGGGTGCCAACGTAAATTCCACTAACGAGTCTTGATAGCGTTCTCATTACAGTTGCCCAACTGCCTCGTTTGTTACCCATTTTAATGCATACTTTGTGTAATAATAAATAATAAATACATTAAAGAATCCTTTAAATAATTTTTAGGCACAATAGAAGATATGCTGATTTATTCACACAAATATATTTTTCCAAACAAGACAGAAAGAAAAGAGGTAGTTCCAACGCAATTGCTCATTCACATTTTTGTACATTTCAACCTTGACTCATATTTGCATTACCTAAATCAAAAAAGTTTCTTTATCTTGCTGTAAACGATAGCTTAAGGCGCTGCGCTGGGGTGGTTTCATTAAAGTGGCACGTCTGCCTCATTTATTCGTTCGCAAGCTTTTAGAATTACTCCCCGCCAAGAGGTTGAAACTCCGAATGTTTCTTCGCAAGCCGCTTTGCGACAAAATTTCGCACAACGTTGAAAACTTAATGAACATTCACAGTCCTATTTCGGTAACACTTGCTTGCGTTCGCTTCGTGTACAATTTTTAAAGCGATAAGCAAGTAAATGTTTCGAATGTTGGTTTTTCTCAGTTTTGTATTAGATTTGTAGTATTGTTAAATAACGTTTGTAGCGTGAATGTTAATTTAAACACCTTTTTGTTAATTTTTATAAATTTCGTAGCGCATACATTTAATTTAAATGTTTTTAACTTAAGTTTTCTTCTAAATTTAAATTTGAATTAGTAGATAAGCAATTGACAAAGCCCAATGCAAAAGTGCTTGGTCAGACGCTTTTAACAAGACTGCTTTTGGTAGTCACGACCCCCAGTACAGATATGAGGACACGGTTCGGAGAGACAAAGTAAAGTAAGCGGTAATAATGCACGTAGCTTCGTTTTGATATGTTAAAGTTGCCAAAAAAAAAATTATGTGTCCATAACGTTCTAACTATAAGTGTTTTGAGCTTGTAATGACAAATGACTGGTTTCCGGTTCTTTCCGATTTCCAAACTTGAACTTGTTCTGGTATGTAATTAATTGAATGCAGGTCCACGACAAAGATATCGAAGTATCTGTTAAGAAAAATGTTAGATTCTTAGTGAAATATTTTAACTAATGAAGTATTCATTGTTGACAGACAAGTTTCTATTTCTGTGCTGGAAGAGTGTCTACGATCGAGGCCTATTATGGTCTCGGATCAAGGCCATAACCATCGGTCAACGCCAAGGCCATTCCCCGCCAACGCGTTAAAATACCGCACATGTTTTTATATCTTTATCAAGGTGGAATTAATCCGATATATTCTTTACATGCCTAGATGAGTTAATATGTGAGTTTACAAATTCTGTTAAAAATTACACCCTTAGGTATGATTTGTAAGAAGTCGATCGAAAAGATAAATCGAATCGACCAATGATTCGTATATTGTCGAGTTAATGATATTCATTTCCTCTATACTCCGGTGTCATTATTATTAAAATGGAACGGGATTTTTAATAGGTACGAGTGTCGATGACCATGTCTAAGATCGAAGTGAAAGCGATATTATAACATTATTTTATCTCAAATGGCATTATGCAAACAAATGGTATTAAAATACATCTTGTTCTCGTGGCAACATTTTAGCGGCACGCATATGACCACGAACGTAATCGTAGAAGAACACAAAGCAACTCAACTATTAGGAATTTCACAGATATTTTGTGTCGGTACTGATGATTTAGTGTGAGGGAATACATAAGGTTCTCCATCGTATCGTATTTAAGCGTGAAATTACCCCGTACTTGTACTTAGCATGTAATACTTTTTGTTACAAAGAAACAAGAGCTACAATTATTACTTATAAAAACTGACTTCAATATGTTAAACATTTGTTAACTTAATTCTATTTGTTCCGTATCTAAAATTGTTTGGAGTATCATATCACAATCGTGATGATATCCTAATTAATATAAAAATCATGCAAGTAATATGTTCATCCCAGGCCGCTCACGAGGTAGGCATAGCAGCGGGTGCCAAATATTCGTACTCATACATAATTTTGTAATAATGGACGAGTTTATTTTATATGATTTGATTAATCATAGAATCACTATAAGAAACGTTATCGTAATAAGACATGAAAAAGTTAGCCAAGTTACATACTGTATGTCAAAGTCAGCTCGAGTCAATATCGTAATTATGTAAAAACTTTTTTGTGATTTCTAATTAATATGTAACATATTGAATGAATTTTACAATCATCGCGAATGTCAATTTTGATCATTTTGTCTAATAAATAACTATCATTTAACATTGAAATGAAGTAAATTTCTGCCCGTAATACCTGCTTCGCCATTATCTTTATTTTAATATATTTTAAACTGCAATAGGTGCTCTAGTTATACGCTGTTTACATTAATAATTACGTATATTTTTTTGGTTTCAGGTGAGTTTTTTTAAGATGCCGCAGTCGGTAAGCATTAACAGTCTTCTTCAGTCTCTTTTTTACTGCAATTTTCTCATATCTTGTTAGTACTTAAATAATTTTAAAATTATTATGTTATACAATTAGTACAAAATGAAATTAAAGTGTTCATTTCTCTCAGACGATGTTTTAATAGACCGTTTTAATGTTTCAAGCCGTTTAAAAGAGTTGTTAAGAAATTTTCAAAACCTTGCGGAAGTCAGAAACAGAAACGCTTTGACACATTAAATTAGATTGTAATGTTCTGCCTCTAGCAGACTGGAAAGAAATATAATGATATTTTTATTGCGCATTGCAATTTGATGTTTATTTTAATAGATTACTATTTTATATCATTTCGCCTACTCCTTTGCGGGGTAGACTAAAAGCAACTTTATCTACATTAATCACTATTGTTTTTCACATACGACTACATATGCTTTTTACGGGTTTAAAAATTTCAAAACGACATTCATACATGATAATCTCGACTGGCAGATAAAAATACATTTTAACATTAAAAAATAACATTAAACATCATAAAAATACCTTTATAATGATCATAAGCGTGTGTCAACAGTTTTTTATTGGGCATATCATTAAAATTTATGAGTATGTCTGCTGCATAGCCATAAATCCATGCCATTAAATATTTAATACAAATGCAATTAACTGAATTAGAACCGGTTGCATCCTTAACCAGGGTTACGTCAAAGGGTTCACGTTAATTAAGTGACACTTAGCACTTTTTATCGACTCGCTCCCTAAACAGACAATTTCACTTCACACCATTTTCAGCCCTAAACACGTTTACACGAAGCACTAATATAGAGTGGAGACACATAAGGGCTGACTGTAGTGCATTTGCATGCACGCAAACCGGTTGGTTCTACATCGAATCTATTTGTCGAGTTTCCATTCTACAAAGCCTATTTAGTTTAGAGCGCGCATAACTCAGTGATATCTGGATGGGAGTTCATTTATATGTTGAAACTTTGATACAATTTGTTGGAGCTAATAATGTCGTTATAGTACAAGGCGAGCTATCTCAGACTCAGTGTCTAGATGAAGTCTCAGCAGTCTACCAAAAACAAATAGAACCCTCTTATAACACCAACGTTGTCTTGTATATATGCTATGATACATAATGTACCGACGTATACATACATTCGATCTAATTAATTTTACTTTTGCATTACATTGTTTTGGGCAATATAATAAGAAATTATTTTATTCTTATTACCTACAAACGTTTAGTACAAGCGGTAACACATAACCAATATTCACTTATGTAGAGACACATTTAGATATATGTGGCTCTATCTTTAAAATTACTTTGCGATATCCACAGGGGTTTTCCACATTTCATCAACTAATGCGTCTCGGCAGTTTGAAAATTAACATTTCAAATATCCATTTTCAATATGTCTATGGGAATTCGTTTATCATACTGTTTCAAAATATTTTTTTTCTATTTTTTAATTTTAATTTTTTAGATGCATCACGCGAGGGAATTGAAAACGCCACGACATTGTCAGTTCTGTTCGACTTATATAACTGTTTATCTATGTAATTTATATATTGAATTAACTACGCTATAGTGTTAAATGAGTTATAATTATTCAAATAACCTTATTGCATGCTCATTTTACATCAGAAATTGCATGAATAAATCTTGTGGTTGAGAATTTAGATTACTAAGTCCTTTTGCATGGGTAACTCAATTCATGTTTAATGTCTGCAAATCATTACGTTGCACAGAGCTCGGTATAGCTGACTTCCTTTGAAACAACTAGGAAATCGCACGTGAAACTTCCACTCGTAACAAAATTACAGTGGTTTCTACTCTTATAATCTCTTTTTTAATACTCTTGATATTTCAATTATTATACGACCATTACAATAGACTGCAGTGCATTGAAGAGCTTTTTCGTTGATGTTCGACACTTAATGATCAATATAAAAAAAATGTATAATACCGTTCTCTAATAAAATAACATTAAAATTATAACAGCCTTATTTGTATCAGTTCAATTCATTCTTTGTTTGCTTTTGTCGTTTTTAAACTTGATCATCCAATTTCTGTTAACTGTGTACGGATCTTATTCAATTTCTAAACTTTTCCACTGAACCACCGATCTCTGTAGGGTCGTGTATCAATGGATAAGGTCGCCGGCCGCCGGCCCTGCCTGCCTCCATTCGCCTTTGTGTTGCACTCTGTTGTCGACGTCGCCTTGTTTCGCGTACTGGACGTTCTACCCGTTCGGCAGGAATTGAACTTCGAAACATCTGCAGTAGCACAGTCACTTTTCCAATTTTGGTTCATGTGTGAATGGAATAAGTTTTTAGTTCGGTTCTTTCACATTTTCACAAGGCGGCCTCTTCGGTGTTCGTCTTTGTGGATTCTCTTTGACGCTATTGGCTATGATGCTTTATATGTAACAATTTTCAAGTGACGATTACTGTCAGACTATACCTACAGTCTTCTCTTCTTTACCAACTTACTTTACGGTACATTCTTCTCTTCCTTATAGACATATTGACATTATAGTATTTCTGTTACTCAAGTCCGTTTTATTCTATTCGGGTTATATTTTATTATTAATGAAATGCGAATGATACTTTAATTGAAAATTCATAGTCTACTACGGACCAGCGTAAGTTGGTGAACAAACTTGGTCAAAGTTATAGACAAATTATGTCAGTTATGCTGACATAAGTATATTAGCTCACGATATTTATAAGATCCAGAGTATCTGGTTGTGTTCGAGTAAAACCGTAGCAAAGATAAGCGAGGAGACAGTTCATGAGCGGCTACCGTTATATCATTTTATGCAAGAGCGCTTTTAATGAACTTTGCATTAAAAGCTTATCTTTACACCCAATCAAGTAGCTTATCTATTCCGACCGCCTGCAGATAAAGTACCGTATGTGCAAAATGTTTCATTTCTAGTTATGAAGGTACGATCGTCTGTTATCTGAAACGCCTTTTAAAAAATATTATTAAGTCGTGGACGTGGATATTTAATAGTTTTTAAGGTAATTAATAATTTTTGTTTATTTTCATAAAGCTCAAGCCTACAATATTGACACGTTAGCTATATCACATATGAAACACATATAGAAATAATATTGAATAGAATACGCACATCGCCGAGTGCCGATTATGTATCGGCAAGATATCAAATGCCGGATTCAGGAGACGGTTGCGCAGCCTGGGAACGTTGAGGACGCGGCAGTACCACGGTATACACATCGACTGGCGGTAGACTTTAGCATGTAGTCCTTAGGATAGAATTAAATGTTAGTTTTATATAATTACTTAGGACCCTACTATCGGTACACACATCGACCGTAAGTAGTGTTTAGTGTAAAAATTAATTAATAATCCAATGTAATCAATCAGGTTAATAAATTAATAAAAGTTGTTACTAAGTCAAGATAGTTTCTTTCGCGCCCCACTGCACATATTATAACTGGCTAGTCGAATGCTTGCAAGCACAATTATCATCGATAAACACATTGGAGAGCAGAATTTAATAATGGGTGTTGTTGTTACTATATCAGCATTTCTGCCGTATAAAGGCTTAAGGAATGGTGCTGAAGAAGCGATGTGCGACACGCGCAATTAAAAAGTGAATATGAAAAAGCCGGCCGCTCAATCTATCTGGCTCACATTATTTTACGTGTGTGAGCGAGACAGCAAGACCGTCACCGCTTCTCTAATATCCTTTTTTAATCGCGCATGGAGGTCCAGACCGACCCAGTGCACCCAGTGTAAAATTAGAAGGTAAGGCGAGCCCGCGGAACGCAAAGGACCCGTTGGTTTGATCACGTTATTCGCCAGAAGTGTACATAGAATTATACAAATTGGATTAAAGCGGTGTCGTCTAGTACCGTGTGGGAGCTTGATTTTAATTAATGCTTGTAGTGCCAGAACTTGGCATAGGGTATTTTTTGCTAAATCTCGTTTTAGGTGAATAATGTCACTACAATGTTACGGATACAATTCATATTGGTGGCTTATATTCGTTCGAAACTGAAAGTATTTTTATAATGTCATTTTATATTTAAGTTTTTTTATTTTTATTGTTTAAATCTTATTATTGTTAACGTAGTTTATATTTTCTCGTGTCTGCCTGCCTACCTCCTCGAGGTTTACAAGCGTGTTACGTTTTTATTTTCTCTCCATTTTGTTAAACCCATATGAGTATTTTATCTAAGTAAATAGCATACCTAAGTAATGAACTACAAGTAATTTTAATTTAAATGTTAACAGTCCATATTCGAAAATTAACGAACCGAACAATATTATTTCTCAGCCAAATGTATACCTAACCGTAAAATAGAATTCGCCAAAGTGACTTACCAACATACATAAGTATGTCTGTGACAGAACATGACACTGTCCAAGCAAGCTAATGTCTACGTCTACTAACGTTCGCCATTAATTCTACAAGCGATGTCTGCTATTAATTAGTATTGACAAGATCAGGCGTCGGGTCGACTAATCCATGTTTGGTCTACAATTGTATACATTCTTGTATCTTTGTAATATAGAAATAATGGCTTTTCAATAAGTGCATACGATCGTATATATATATGGTACATGTTACAAAAACAATTTTTATTTTAGATAAATTTTTAGGGGTCCGTACGAAAAATTAATACTTATAAAATTAATACTTATAATACTCGTTGGTCGTGTTGGTTGCGAGTGCGACTGCCGAACGGGAGGTCCCGGGTTCGATTCCCGGGTCGGACACTACTA
>DWDW01000393.1:0-15181 GCA_018245635.1 Mimoniades versicolor eupheme | reverse complement strand
TTAGGTTTAAAGAATCTTTATTTCTCATAAGACATACAATTATAGTACATTGTCACTTAAAATGAGAAACTTAAAAGTTGATAGTAATGTATGGTAATGCTCGGGTACAAGTATTTCTAAGTATTCTTAATGATGACCGTTTGAAATCAGTCGTAATGCTTAAACTTATTTTGATGTGGTGGTGTATTAATAATAATAATAATCATCATCATCAGCCTATTGCAGTCCACTGGTGGACATAGACATTCCTTGCGGGGTTATGCCCATAATCCCCACGCTGGGCCTGCGGGGTGGGGATCGCAGAGCACGGCTTCTTCCACCAACTACGCTGCTACTCATAGGCGGCTACGTCATTTAGCTGTAGTTGGGCAGGATTGCCGCGATCTGCTAGTACCGGGCTTAGTAGCCTTTAGAATTGGGTTTAGAATGTCGTGACATTCTAAAGCCCGGCAAAGGTTCGAGGGATGTGTGCTCACTGCGCCCCGAGACTGATTATAACAATGACTATCTAAATTGACTACCTCGCTGGTCAAGTCAAGAGTTCCTGGGTACGATTGCCGGTACAGCGATTATTAAGTTTTTCTAATTGAAATGTCAAGTAGCAGGTCGGATACTGGATATGTGTGCAATGTACATCAATACGCTCTCCACCTATTCCATGCTGGAACGTCACCATAACTGATGAAACTGGGAAGTGTATTACACACATCTACCTACCTCTTCGGGGTGACAATGGTGTTACGTTTGATGACTAATTAAAAACTCACGTTTTGTGCGAGATCGTACTGATACAGCAACGTAGTTAGTACTGTCGTGGCTAAACTTCAACATTTCGGTCGGCCGTTCCTGATCGCTGACCTGTTGAGCGATGCCCGCTGTTTGGCAACCGCCCAAAATCCCGTGAACTGGAGCGGCGCCACGTAACCGTCATTACGTTATCAATGACCTTTACTTTTTACAGTCGTTTGTGTTCCCATAGCCTCTGGGTCGCGATTAACAGGAATAGAGCTATTAGCATCACTTGTTATAAATACGTTTGTTATCGTTAAACATTATTATGTCTTTTAGTGATAACAACCTTTTCGGATTTTAGAGAAATTCAAAAATTATCCACGCTGGGTCGGGTATTTCCCACCCGATTTCCTCCAACCGAATTCAAGTAGCGTACAGAAACAAAGATCTAAAAAGATCCATCAGGTGCGTGGTGTATGATAAGATTAAACAAATAAAATACGATTTAGTTTACTAAGTACAGTTTATTAGTTTTATTATTAGCACGTTTTAATTGTATGTAAGTAACAAGCTAAATATACTTTACACAATAATTCAAAAAGTCCATTTTAATCCACCGCTGGAAGTTACATTCATGATTTTTTAAATGTAGTAATAGGCTCACGTTGGACTGTTCAATCTGATTCCAGATCCTGGATATAATTGTACGAGTCGGGAAAAATAGACGTCAGCAGGAATTCCACTCCTTTGTACAAAAATTGGAAGCATATTTAAATATAGAACAGTTATAGATATTCATATATTTTACAAGTGAAATAAATTATATGTAATGTCACGCCTGTAATCCCCGAAGAAGTAGGCAGAGGAATTTAGAACACTCCCGCTTTTCACCAATTAAGTTTACGTCTCGCTATGGAATAGGTGGTGAGCCTATTGTCATATAACGAGCACATGCGAAGTCTCCGAGCCACTACTAGGAAATCTAAACTAGAATTTTTTTGTAGTGCGCAATCAGGGAATTAAACCCAGGCCCTCCCGATCGGCAGTCGCATTTGCAACCTACACGACCAACGAGACAGTAAACCAGTTTCTTTATTAATTAATAACAGGGAAACAACATATTCAAGCATACATCACAAATTCCGTTTACAATAATCCAGCCATTTTGATAAAACTTCCATTAGTATAGAATAGATAGGTATAGAATGTATAATTAAGTTTCATATCAACGAATACTCACATAATAACAGCATTAAGCCTCGCATGTACGCATTGTGTGGCGGAATGTGTCGTACGGACACAGGCTTAAATACTTTACAAGTTTCTGTCACTGTTTCAATTCTTTACGTATTTGGTTCGTACAAAAATAGACTTGGACCGTTATTAAATCGTTTAAATTGTACCTAATATATACTTATCAAATGTTTAGCTATTTACATTACCTCATAAAATACAAGTTCTTGCCAGCACTCGATTAATAATTGAGTTTACTAACATTCTAACGTAATTATTTGCTTACAAGCACAACGTATATCGGATATGTGGAAACCGTAAATATATTAAATCAATTCTAAAACTTAACATCACGTCTGTCATCCCCCAAGAGGTAGGCAGATGTGTGTAACATAATCACGCATTTCACTAGTTACGTGTTTACATCCCACTATCGAATAAGGGACAAGCCTCTTACCAGTAAGACAAATGACGTAACATCACACCTATAATACGTGTAGAGGTAGGCAGAAGAATGTAGATCACTCGCACGTTTTACCAGTTACATTTACGGCCCCTTTAGAATAGGTGGTGAGCCATACACCGGGCACATATCCAGACTCCGAGGCATTACTAGAAAATCTAATTTAGAAAAAAATTGTAGTGTCCGATCTGGGAAGTAAATCCACAACCGGCATACGCATTTGCAACTAATATGACCAACGAGACAGTCGAGAAGTCAACAAGACAATTTAAGTTATAATAAAGATGAGATTTTGCTAGCAAATATACTCGTACATTAATAGCGAATGTAATCGTATTCGACCTTTGAATGTGTGTTGATATTACTTCGTTCAATAGAAAGCATCTATTCTGACAACAAATCGACGAAGGCGGAGGAGGTACGACTAACATTGTGTCTAGGCACAATATATTTCCCCCGTATTTCATACAAGAGATTGATCATTTGTTGAACAACATTTAGAATATTACGTAATACGTTGCTGAGATGACTGTTAGCTTTGAAAGCATTGTGTATATGGAATGTTTGATGTATCACTTAAGTATGGGTAATTGAGATACCAACATAAAATAATGGTTCAAACGAATAGTTATTATTACAGATATAAATGATTTATTGTATATTGATGTAGAGTAACATGAGTTATCTAAGGCGTGTGAAGTCTGCCAACCCGCATTTGGCCAGCGTGGCCAACTATGGCCTTGCCCCTCCCATGCTGAGATAGTGGAACGATAAAAGGGTCGAAAAGGAAAGAAAAAAAAACCAAGAGTTACATTTTATTTAATGAACCTAAAGTATTAAAATAAAATTGATAATAGGAGATAAAATGGCGTCCACTGTATGGTTTTTTACAACCGCCTTAAATTTTCAATCCAAACCTTGAGACCTCTGAATAGTATGAAACGGAAAAGTAGAAATAATCTCGCATGACTTAATAAATAATCAATTTTTACAATTCCTATCCTATATAATTATTTATTACCTATCCTAATATTATATACTAATTGTGGGGCTAAAAAAGTCATCCCCTCTTCTTCTAAAATGTATGTAAATTCTAAATGTATCTTTCATACGGATTCCGGCTCAGGCGTGTGCGGAATTACACTGCGGAAGCATCTTGTGAGGAAGCTATGGAACGAAGACTGTCATTTAACTCTCGTCTTATTTATGCAAAAAATTGTCGACAGACCTTAATGATTAATTAAGAACGTCCAATTAGTGAAAAAATCACAGATGAACTTTTTTATTTCGTTGAAAGAACTGTTCTATGAAATTAATGTAATTAATAAAAAAAGTGCAAGGAGAAAAATAATTACCGAACAAATAAATCAGACTTATTATTTATCTTTATAATAGGAGGAAAGAGGTATTGAATGAGGTGCGCGGGGATCTGGCAAACGGAGTAATGTCTACATACTAGTATTAAGTTACAATTAGTCTGTCTAACGGTGCGCATTTACAACTTCATCGCGTCATATATTTTATTATGTTAATTTATTAGAATTAATCAATATGTCAATATTATCAACGAACTGTCATATATTTTTGACGTATGTACATATGTATTTATATGAACAATTACAAAGAAACAAGAATAAGTACAAAAGTCTCTGAACAAGATCGCAAAAGTACACATTTGATTGGTAGATGCCATTTTCTTTATTTACTTCGTTAATCGATTATTAAAAGAAGTGCAGATAGTTTTTTGTACCAAGTCTAATGAGTTTAGTTCAAGTGCTACTATAATTGCTGATCTGACACCTACAAGGCTCGTAAAAACATGACAACTAAACCGCTGATTAGCGGCTGAGTGTCCGTCTCAGCAAACGGTAGTTCCATGCAGTGGGGTCTGACCAGATTATAGTACAGTTTGATGCTGCGGCTACAAAAACTGCCTCCTTACGGAAACAATATTACAGACATGTAGAAAGCGTCGCTTATCTAGCAGCACTGACGACACCGACCAATCCGTGCAACGCAACGGAACCATAAAAATGTTTAATAATGATAAAAACGTTCAGTGAATTTCACTTCTATACTATCACATTAAACACTACATTTTGCACTGTTATAATTATAAATTATGTAGGTACTCAAAAAAAATATTTTACAGATAACTTTACTAGTTGTTTTTGGCGTCTCAGATGATATATTTATGGCCCAGCTGTAGGTATTAGTGATTACTGAAGTCCATAAAATATAATAATATATTTTTGTATTTTACTACAACGAAACAGGTATTTCGAATATAGAATATTATACGTCGATAAAATAATAATGAAGAACACTATTCTGTCGTTCAGAAAATGTTTATTGGCAACACAGAAAGACAAGGGTACGAGGCCCAGGTGCGGAATAAGGCGTGTAAACCCACTCGCACTGCGGGGAATTATGAAGCCGCTTGATTTACTGCTTTTTCTATATCTACGTATTTTATGTTCTGCGTAACCGGTGTCTATACTGGTAGTAATAACTTCGCTGTCACATATGGAAACGAATATTGACTAGTGGCATTTTATTTGATAGTACAGTACGCAGTATCTGTGATTGAAAGATGCTACGACTAGTCAGTTTTATATGTGTAGGATCATCAAATCTTTAAAGACATGCGACGGGTTACCATTTGCTTATTAACGTGTATTCCTCATGATCACTGTAAAAGAGTTACGCGAGTTTTACACGTGAAGGACTAAATAATTAAAAATTGCAATTTAATATAACATTGCCTCGTTGCCCGTGTTGATTGCAAGCGCGACTGCTGTTCGAGAGGTTCTGACTTCAGACCCCGGTCGGGCACTATTGGATCTATCTAATATTTCTTAGTAGTGGCTCGGAGTCAGGAAATGTGTCCTATTACGCTCACCACCTATTCCATAGTGGAAATAGGTACTACATTCCTCTGCCTACCTCTTTGGAGATTATTCGTAATCCCTGTAACTAAAACAATTCAACACTGAAAACAAATTAAGGTAAAAATTAAAATTAATAATTATCATCTTAAAAATATAAAATAAATAATTATTACACATTAATGTTACTTAAAAGTAGTTTCCATTAAACGTATGCACCCTAACATGAAAAGGTTGTGTTAACTCTAAATATACGGCCAGTGAAATGTCAGTGAGCAAGAGTGATAAAAGCTTGTGAACTGAATATAATGATAATTATGCGGCTGACGTCACTCTGTATCTAAAGGGCAGTAAAGCGGGGACGAGACGGCGCTAATTACCTACATAGATGGGAAAATCTCACGTCAGTTTTTTATAACAGTGTGAGGAAAAAATAGGAAAAAACTACTATTAAGCGATGTAGCTTTTACAGCGGTAAATTTTTCCGGGGTGGAAAAAATAGACATGACAAAGAAAATGCACCTATGAGCTAACAACTTTTTGTTGGTTTGCTAACAACAAAGACGCAAAAAAACTTTAAAAAAATGTGAACTATAATGCTATGACAAAAGCTTCGTGTCTAGTCCTGATTTATGATATTCTACATCGATGTGGACATGAATCAGCTGATTGATAACAAAAGAGAAAATTATAACAGTGACATAATATGACGTAATAATAACATTGTAAAACAATTAGGTACATACGGAATAATATAAAATTTATAAGTGGTAATGAATACGAGTAAGAGGTCGTATTCGTAAAATAAACCGAATACGAACGAACCACGCGCTCATGTCGCGCAGTTTCCGTTTGGACTCCTAACTGAATAAGAATTAAGTTAACGATTTTGATTACTATATCATTTGTGAACATTTATGTATTCTACGTGATCTATATGCGTCTTTTGAACTCTCACAGTTATATATCTTTTATAACGGAAATGGCCGTAAAAAATGACTGAATCATACAAATATCGGACAACACTGAAGCTTGACTACAGATTAACCATAGATAAATTCATAGTGAACTGAAGAGTTATAAGAATAGTCTGTATTTTTGATATACCATTGCAATACAAACCGTTAAAATTGTACTAATATGGCAAATTCATACACAAAAGCTTACAAATATAGTTAAGTAATCTCTAACTTAAAAAATAATGAATAATATTAGTACAATTTCAAATAGAAAGTAAGGTAACCGAGGGTGTTTTTCCCTGCAATATTGTAAAAGTACGCATTATGCTTCTCACCCTTTAACAATATTACTGCTCGACCGTTCTTCCGTTGCGGAATTCAAAGCGAAATATATCAAATTTTATTATGAAAGCCTTAGTATTGCTTACACAAAAATTCTACTGAATGCCTCCAAGAGTTTTTATTTCCATCATAAATCATATTAATTGTTTTATAGGGGCATCGAGTTGAGTTCGTTCTTATAGATATGCAAATATTACCCGCTGATTGTGTGCCTTCTTTGTCGTGAAGGTTTGAGAATTTACTCTACGCTGGGTTGGCTACTGAAGGATCTATCGGGAACTCGGCAAGCTTATGTAAAAAGGTACAACCAAGGTAGGGTCAGATTTGATGGATTAATGTATTCTAATCTGTCGACGACTTTAAATGGATACTGTAGAACATCTATCCAATCAACTTATCTCATTTTACAACGCTGACTCTAATACCCTAATGTTGTAACTCAAACAAATTAGACTAATGCCGCGTTTTCTCTACGTTTTATCAGCTTCGATGGTGAAGGTATAAAATTTGAAGCTCAAAACCACTGCTGCTGTCATGTGTCTATTACTAGCTTTGAGGGAACTATTTGTATATAAAACGTAATATGTAATCATTCACTGACGGTTCTATATTTTATTTTTACCCACATTGATGCCTATATTTAGAGTATGCGACTTTTTATACGAAGGGCGCATTCAGCTAGTAGACGCTAGAAGCCGTACTCTGCGATCCCCAAGCGGCACGCTCATCATGGACTGGCGCGGAAGTCCCTCAGACAAAGAATGTCCCCCATGTCCCGCAGTGAATTTAAACTGGCTGATGGTGACGATGATGATTAAGGATTGAAAAAAAAATTGTATGAAATTATAAATTCAATGTTCATTAGAACTTGATAATATGAAATTAGTTGCTAGGCTGTAGCCCTGGCGCGTGTAGTGATATCCAATATAAATGTCGGCGCGTTGCAGAGATGTAGTTAATTGCCTGTCCTTTTCGCCTGTCTGCACTAATTACAGGACGGCGCTGCTCTGATCTCCGAATACTCAGGTTAACCTTCTCATGTTCTTCTTCTTGATACACTAGCATGTAAAAAATATTCACATATATTAACATCTTTTTCTTTAAATTTGTAAGAACCTATTAAGGCTTTTTTAACTCAAAAGCTGTAGAGCTTAGTAATACGCTACTACATCAGTTAATAGGAGCTAATTACTTAAAGGGTTTCGAATTTGTTCAAGCGTAACATGTTAGAACCTTTAAAAAAACAAAATAAAAGGGACTACTCGATGAAGAGACTCCGGGTCTTTTTTTGCAGACCAAATTCGTTATCTACAGCTGCACGCTAATGTATACAAATTCGGCAACTTCGGAAAAGTATCTGCACGAAGTTCTGCAAGTTACAGCTATCGTAACCGACCGTGCAACATCGTAATAGTTATCCAAGTCCGGATATTACTTCAGACACGAGTTCAGACACTGCCGACATCAGTTTTAAAATCGCTGGTAGAGCGCGCGTGACACGATTTTCATTGGCGTACCTATAACCTTAGAGCGCTTTCAGCTGAAAAATTACCACCCCGACTACTGCATGAAAGCGACTCAGAGAGAATTCACGAGTTTTAAACTCTCCTTAGGTTGATATTTGGTTAACGTTAATTTTGGAACAATTGAATACGCGTTACTGTAATGTGGTAAACGGGTAATGTGACATACGAGTATGTACATACATATGTATCCTTCTATAGTTATACAAGGCTATGGTTGTAAATCATTCTGAGAGAACACCGTGTCTAAGAAAGGAACTATGAAATAAATAATGACTATTTGGATGACTATTTTGGAACAATTGAATACGCGTTACTGTAATGTGGTAAACGGGTAATGTGACATACGAGTATGTATGTATCCTTCTATAGTTATACAAGGCTATGGTTGTAAATCATTCTGAGAGAACACCGTGACTAAGAAAGGAACTATGAAATAAATAATGACTATTATGATAATTATAGTCATATAATAAGATGCATATTACTGAATCAATGTAACACGATAATATTGAAAGAAATAGTAGCGTTAAATGCTTATGAGTTGCTATAAACTAACCCTAAAATACCATAGTTGGTAAATCGGTAAAAGTAACTATTTGAAAACAACGATATTTGTTTAAAAAAAAGACAAACTACAAAATTCCTTTACAACGAGTTATGGAAAAATAATATTTCATGGCATATGCGTACACATTACACGGGATTTTATTTGTCATGAAAAGAAAAAAAAATGTAAAGAGTCACATGTAAAATCAAAATTAAAAATAGATAATAATAATTACCAAGATATAATCATCATTTCTAGATATCGTTCGGTGTGAAGCACGGGTCTCATATCAGAGTGACGAGGGTTAAGACCGTAATCTACCACACTGGCCGCGTCCAGTGCTTAACAGTACTCTCTTTACAGAACATTAACAGGTCGGACGTGCAATATATGTATATATATCATTATCAAAATTTATTCAAATCACTTTCCTTGACATCATTTTATCAACTAAAATAAATTCAATCAGTTTCTTATTTACGTATTGTCTTCTCATGGATGCAGGTGCATTCAAACTATCAATATATGTTTAACTACATAATCCACGCTCATTGTACGGTGATTCATCAAATGTTCTATCGCTTAATTCTCAGGATTCAACCAATATTACGGGGTAATTTCTCAAATTATATCTAGTCGAAATTAATGTTGTTTGCGCTCGTAAGACTAATTAATGGCTTGTGTACATATCAACATGTTGGTACGGATTGTCAGTACTAATGAATTTGAAAAAAAGATGTGGAACTTTTGTGAAGTTGCGGAACTTGGAAACATGAATAAAATATGTACAACATGTACATTTGGGATTGCATGGATATATGTATGATGATTGTATCTAAACTTAAATCAAGATCCATTCCCACATCTAAATCATTCTCCTTGTAACGTGACATGACGCCTGTAATCTCCCGTAGGCTAAGGTGTATAATACATCAGAATTATTTTCCTTCAAATATTTCTTAACAGCCTCATAACATATATCCTGAATTGTTTAGCCCAGGAATAAATGAGCAAAGGTAAGAGAAATGGTATTTACATTACAACGGTTTTAATATCTTCGATTCTGAATGCGTACTGCATTGTATTTTAATATGAACTAAAAAGAATTTTCAAAAGCAAACGCTGAAATAGAACTTTTGCAAAGTAATACTTACAGAGTGCTATTCGTTTTATTTGCTCAGATATTCTCTGTCTTGAATTAAGCATTTTTCTTTGATAGCTAGCTCCTGTGCTCAGTCAATTAGGTAACATTAAAGAACTAGAATTTCTAAAGTTCCATTTGTTCGTTTTCACAATTTCAATACCATTATGATATACTAATATATAATCACAACGAAATTAACCAGCATTCACATTAATTTTTACATCACATTATCTTCTTTGTTAGTTATTTTTATTTTTACAATTACCTTCATATGTTTCATGGTGTTTACATAATTTGATACTCATAAATTACCTCATATTTTTTTTTACGAAATAATGATTCATTGTGTATGATTTTTTTAAAACAATGATGTCACTCTAGTGATTGCTATGGGTGTGACGTAATACCCGTCAAAGAGGAATAACGGACATCGTATCTATGACCGATATGTTAGAAGGACGTCGCTATCCTGCCAACACGGCGAACCTTTTCAGCAGTAAAGACAACGCAATATGTCATCATTTACTGCGCGCTGCGCGTGTTTGGTGTATAATTTACGAGATGAATACTCTATGACTGCGTAAATTTGTAGAAACGTAATAAGTTATGTTAAACTTTCATGATTATTCTCATGAAAGGTTGTATACAAGTATTTTTTCCATTCAGCTAATCGATACAGTGTTTTTGATAAAATACTTTTAAATCATTATATTATATTTGAAACGGAATACATCTTAATGGCCCATGACTCATAGGGATACGCTTCGTCTTTAAAAGAGATAAATGTACGATGGAAATCCATGCAGATATTCTACATCGAAAATTTTCTCAGAGTCAGAAAATTGTTGCTCCAGGTCGCGACTTATGTGACGTTCACCTCAGCTATCCACCTTCAGTAATATCCGGGCAAACATAAGAAAATGGAAGACACGTCGAGTATATGAATATTTTTATAGCATAAAAGCATAAAATTTTTAGCATAGCATAAAAAATTTTATAGCATAAAGTAATATTTTTAAAATCGGTAACTTTAATTATTACAACTCTTTTTGGTTTCGAGTAACTAACACCCTTCATTAACCCAGCTTTATTCGAACAAAATTTAAGCACACCTTATAAGTAATAAAATAATTGGTATACAGCTGGGGTTATTTATAATTTAATAATATTGGGAGTATGCGGAGAAATTCATAAAATCACAGAGGAGCAATTAACGCTTAGAGAAATTATAATTTTCAAAATGCAAGGCGTCTCGTCTCGCCTTTGTGCCCGTAGAAATTATTACGAAGCCATTTCCTAAATGGGCATTGTTTTGAACGGAAATATCACTATAATTTGTTTAATTTTGCATTATTTTCATTAACGCTATTATCCC
Source organism: Mimoniades versicolor eupheme (assembly GCA_018245635.1). Classification (NCBI taxonomy): domain Eukaryota; kingdom Metazoa; phylum Arthropoda; class Insecta; order Lepidoptera; family Hesperiidae; genus Mimoniades; species Mimoniades versicolor. The sequence continues at coordinate 3,972 of DWDW01000393.1, read as the reverse complement.
TATCATCGTGACTGGCCTGTATGAGTCCACTGCTAAAGAAGAGTTCTCTAACTGCAGCATCATCACATCCTGTCCATGACTAGCCGCATCTTAATTTACTTATTAAAATTGTCTTCATTAGTCAATATATTTAGTTAAATTAGATAGTGTATTTAGTAGTGTTTCACACTCCTCTGCCTACCTCTTCGGAGATCACAGGCATTATGTTACGTTTGTTTGTAAATAAGATAGCAAAAACATAGATTTTCTTGAAAAGGAAAGGATAAATAAGTTTAAATTAATACAAATAAAAAATTTCAAATGTCAAGGTATGTGTCTGTGTGTGTGTCCACTATTGCAAGGAAGATAACATAACCTTACCTTCGAGTATAACATAACAAGTGAAAAGTCAGAGTTCTCCACTCTGCCTACCTCTTCGTGGAAATACAGGCGTGATGCTAGTGCGTTTCAAATTTGCCGATAGCAATAAAATTTTGTCGTCAGAACACCATTTTGTCCGAACTTGCCAGCAATGGTATATTAGCATTGAGCGCGCTTGGCACGCGCCGCCAACACAGCTTGTTGCAAGCAGCAACTTCCTCTTAGTCGACAGTTGTCTCATCCCCCAGGACAAGCGCACAAAGCACCCGCCTAATCAAATCGCATTTAATAATAAATCACCATTTCCATTACGTGTAATTTCAGATTAAATGTCACTCGGTGCAACCGGGAACTAAAACCTCCTGAAGTAATCGCACACATTTAAATTTATCATAATGTATTCTCACGCGTGTATGTGATCTGTGTCCAATATCAAAACGACCATAGGGTTCATGAAGATGATTATTTATTATAATTTGCATACCAATGATTTCTGTTTACGGAATGTCACATGTATTACAATTACCTCCGTTTTATTATATTTTTCGTCGTATTAAATAATTAAATCATAATTACAACATTCAACGATATTCTACAAGGTAGGTATTCGCATTTTTAAAATATACATACTTTTGTATAATTTTACAAAATCGTTCTATGCAGCTGCGCGCTAGTCCTTTCAGAACTCGTCCAAGATTTTATATATACTATTTCTAATAGTTTCTGTAATAAAATTAAAGTCGCTTAATAGAAAAAAACAGACAGACCATCTCTTCTTGTTCACTTTCAATATTAGGTACTTATGAAATCTTGAAATAATAATGGAAATGAAAATTTCAAGAAATGAAGTAATGTTACATTTAATTTACTCATGTTAATTTTTTAAACTATTAATTGAAAATTATTCAAATTGTTCAAGGACTTTATATAATATTTAAATTGTTGTAAAACTTAGCGAATACTCCGCTTACGTTAAAATTTACATTTATTCGAAACTCATTAATTGAAGTGCAACCACAAACCTTTTAAACTAAGTCATGTTAAACATCTCAAGCTCTTCGCCTCATTAGTTAGTCTGTACTTCATAAGAATAAGATACAGACGCTGCGGTAATGACGTTGTACGTTAATGTTATTATTTGTATTCATTCGTGCTATCCTTCGTTCGTTCGTTCATTCGTACACTTATTTTAAGACGCTAGACATTTTACGGCAAAATATAACATATTACTCTACATCGACAAAATAAAACTAACCGAAGTTACCCATATATAACTTAGGAGTAACTTCTGTGCAATTGGAAATGTGCTTTTCGATGTAGTTTTATTCGTCTGCAACTGAGTTTTGTGATTTAGTCTCCTTTTACAGAGCAACAGCGAGAAAATGAACTTTTGGATGTTCCTTATGTGTACGTGTTCAAAGAACTAACACAGATTTTGTGCTCAAACGGTAGTTACAACACTTTATGTTTTATTGAGGTTTTGATTTATTCCTTTATTACATCGTTATCATAATATTTTCTTCAATAACCATAGACACTCGTTTTCTGCAATCTCGCTTGAATGTAAGCGAGATGTAGCCTAGGATGCGGCAACATACATTCAAATCTACAAGGGACAATACTATTAAAATTTTAAAGTTAGTATCTTTAACAGATTCCATAATAGCGTCTATCCCTTAGTGAAATTCCGGACAGAAAGATCTATTTATCGATATTAAAAGGCAAATATTTCTCTATTCTTTCACGATAACGAAATTCGTATTAAACATTTTGGGAAAATTCCAGAAGATAGAAATTTTCACAAAAAAAATGTAACATTGCACCGGTAATACCCGAAGAAGGGTATGCAGAGGAATATAGTAAACTCCCATGTTTTATCAGTTGAACTAAACGCAGTTGCTATAAGAACTATTGGTATAACTTCCTTTCTTGTGCAAAAATTTATTTGACTTTATGTCAACATTATGGGAGAAAACCATCTGTTTTGTTTCGTGTAGAGAAGTATATTTATTCGTGAAACACTAAATTTAAAGTCAAAAATATTATATTGTTATGAAAGAATATACTACACTCCTTTCTGGTGTGTTGTAAAGACAGCATAATATATGGTTTATTAAAACCAAACAGTACTTTCATTTTATGACATTTGAATCCCCTAATTTCCATAAGAACATTTATTAAATATCTATAATGCAGACTGATTCTTGCGTTGGTCGCTGATCACTTTTCAGAGTGGTTTCTCTGCAACGGAAAACTCGTTAAGCAATGTGTTTCTGTTTTTGTGAAGCAGCACAATGTAATAAGCGCTAATAGTGACCGCGACAAAGCCATACAATTCAATTGATTTTTCATATATCGCCGCAAATTTAAATACAATCTCCTGTATCTAAAAATCACATTACATTCCATTCTTTCCACCTAGCAGTATCCAGTGTATCACGTATGGTTAGTAGTAGTAAGATTAATACGCAAGAACTCGCGAACAAGACGACAAATTTGACAATAAATATAAATAGCTTTCACGAAATATTGTATATAAACAGCTTGATTGTATCTCCTTGATCCTTCGATTAGATCTATAGTCTTAGATAAATAGGTTTCATCGATAGGCCAATAGCCAATAAAGTCCAAGAATAAACCAGGATCACATTAACAAGTAGGTTGCGATCTAAACGCAGCCTGTTCCAAACTTGGGACCCTACCATTAATCCGTCCGTCTTAACGATTGTTTTCGGGATTTAAACGCCATCTGTGGCCTGGAAGGCGCGATTTCATGAGACTTTAGAACTAAAGGGATTTGGGACAGAATCCATTTTCCGATTGAGCAACGTAAACAGGAATCGTTGAAGTTCCTTTACCTGTAATGTTTGTTTCTTTTGTTTTTGCAGAATAATAAACGGTTGTGCCTCGTGATTTGATCATGGCTTTTGACTTGAACGCCCATCACAGTAGAAGAACATGCGGAGGATTCATGTGAATGTGATATCGCTGATGCTGGCGCTGTTGATGAGACTGGTGAGGGTGATGACGCCGGTAATAGTGATGACGCCAGTAATGGTGATGACGCTAGTGATAGTACTATGAAGGCGATGATAATGGTGATGATGATAATGTGTGGTTCAGTTATCATGGCAGTACCTACCGCTGTACAACCTCGAATGGCAATTAGGTTGGTTACATTTCCACTAGTAATTTTTTGTGTTGTGTTCTAATCATTAATCCAATATATCTACTACAAGACATTGTTCACCAAAAATATTTTATTAGCCATCCTAAAATCTTACTCGATTCTATCGTACCTATTATAACTCTCGTTGCGACATAAATCATGAAATTTAATTATACCCAAAGGAAATTTACTTTCGATTACAATTTACTTTATTTCCAAAATTTAATATTCAATAATTTTCAAAGCATTTTATGAACGTTCGCTTCATCTACTTCTGTCTTGAAAACGCACTCTATTTTCAAATATAAACATGTTTTAAGTCAAATACATACGTGCAAATTATTGTGACTTCGTCAATCCAGTAATAAGCAATGGTTGTATATTGTATGTATATAAATATATAATCTGAATCTCGGATACGGCTGGAATGACTTTCATGAAAT
>DWDW01000392.1:0-15201 GCA_018245635.1 Mimoniades versicolor eupheme | reverse complement strand
GTGAAACGTGGGAATGTTCTACATTCCTCTGCCTACCTCTTCGGGGATTACAGGCGTGAAGTTACTTTACTTTACTCTAAGTATAAAAATACTGTTTCCAAACACGTCCAACTTCTCGTTGTTCATAATTCCATGTTGCGAGTCCCGTTTTATTTATATTTCAAGGATTACAAGAGGTCTCATCGGGATCTCTCCGCCGAAACAGGCTTAAGTGCGCGAGATTAAATCCGCACCGAATGTTATCTCTAAGGTTAACTTAAACCTAGGGCTTATGTCCGTTTTCCGCACGCACCACACGATATTGAAATTATTCTTTAATTGCTAAACGTTCAATCTAAAACTAGGTTTGTAGAACTTAATATTTTTATATACATTGCATAATTAACCTGTCGTAGTCCATTGCTAGACATAGGTTTCCTAGTCAAGTTGGCTCTAGGATTAAGACTCACGGTGGGCATGCGGCTTGGAGATCGCAGAGCGCTGCTTCTCTCTGTCTACCCTGCTGCCTGTCAGCGGCCAGGGCAAATAGCCGTGGCTAAGTAACGAATGCTAAAACTTTCCTATTCAAACAATACATCAATTAACATGTTTATATATCGCTCATCGTCATCAACTCTAGCATAGTTTCACTGTTGTACATGGGTTTATATTCAGAATGATACGGGTTAAGGCAAAGTCCACTATTCTTGGGAAATGCGGGTTGTACGCGACATATTCGTACATTATTATGTTAAATCCCTTCCGGTCATTTATTCTGATTTAGATAGCACTTGTAAGTGTGAAAACCAAATAACTGGTATTTAAACATATCTAAATAAATACTTTCACTGATAATTTATGTAGATAACGTGACTGCCTCTTCGCGAACGTGATTTCCTATCAAAATGTTCTAATTTTTATAGGTTCTTATTCCCGGGTAGGGCAAAGATCGGTTTTCTAATTTAAAGTACTCTGTAGTAGCTCGGAATCTGAATTGGTGCTCGTTGTATGGAAATATGCTGACTCAATATTCTATAGTCCAAGGTAACACAACTGCTGAAACCTGGTAGTATTACATCTTTCGCGGATAGATGCGTGATGTTACATTAAATTATTATATTGATATTATGCATGGTGTTACATTGAATTAGAATATTGATATTGTGTGCAAGCTGCCTTAGACCATCATAGCACAGCAGGATGTTTGTATTTTTCTATCATATTTACGTATAGCTGATTGGCATAAGAATGTCAAATAAGGAATGTGTATTGTTTGAGTGAATTGAGCGTTATGGAAATACTAAGAACCATTTGTAAATACCGTAGTTAATAGAAGTAATATAAATTTTACACGAAGCCAAATAAAAATAGCCCGTTCAGGTGAAAGCTTATCCAGAATTATCGTCGATGCATGCTTGCGCATGTTACATGGGCAGCTTACATGTTAGCCGTATAGTTGTTTACTGAGACTGCATTATAATCGAGTGCGTATATGTATATTGTACGATTTAGTAAGCCAAATGTATTCTAATGTATAGATTTTAAGATAGAGGTACATGTTGGATGTAATCTTACTCACTGAGATTTTACTAAACTATGCTCGAATGTGTAGGTATAGTATATTTGGCGACTTTATCAAGCCAAAGTAAATGATTCCGCCATTAATTGCGTCTATTGTTAGTAGCATAATAAACGAGTTTTATATTGTTGCCCGTTCATCACATTTCTTGCAAATTCGTTTAGCAAGCTGGACGTAATGCTTAGTAATGAAAACGTGATTCCCCTGCGTCGTTCATTACCGACTCAGACGTGTCATGCATGACGTGCAGGGGGCGCGTTAGAATTAATGCACTGTTCTCATTTCAAGCTTAAGCGATCTAATGATGACATAACTTTCAACAACACGTAACGTATCGTTTTTACGGTGAAATATGGTGAAATACGATGTAATGTATGTTGCAGAGAAGTGAGTGTGGATAGTCTCTCGCGAATTGGATTTAAGGATGACACAAAATATATTTGTATTATAATATCTATGTATATAAAAAACCTAAACTAAGAATAAGTAACGAATGAATTAATAGCCTTTAAAGCGTAGAAGAAAATTTACTAGTCTTAAACTGACTGAAAACTATTTTAAACAGTTACACCACTTACGGCTTAAAAAAGTAACAGAAAACTGAGAGAAATGAAAACAGATAGAATATATTTTTTTTATCAAATCACAGAACGTAACATAAAAATACGGTAGAAATAGTAACTTTGGAATCATCTTATATAGAAACAGCAACTCTGGAATCACTCTATAATTAAATATCATTTAGTGCGTATTACAGCGAACTCTCATGCTCTTAGGTTACCGCTGAGTAACAGAGACGTGTTGTAATTATTTTGCTTTTACTCGTTAACGCGATCTGCCGTAGACATGATGTAGAGACATTGTAATACTGACGTCTTAATACCAACAAAATATTGTGTTTACTATTGTTTGTGTAGATATTACAATTTGTATTGTAATAAATATATTTGTATATTTTATTTTTCAAACTTAGATTTTAAAAGTCAAGTTTAACATTTTTATAAGAAATTCTTCATAATACATTTAATATCGTTAAATTTGTTGTGCGTTTCATTGCGTTTCATTTTTATACCAAATTTTTTTTATCTCGCAACAGCTAAATCGATAATAAATAACCTACTTGAAGAGTTTTTGAACGGCATTTTCATACATAACATTTGTTTTCACAAATAACTATGTTATTTTTTAAAACAATCGAACAATGCACGGAGAAACGGCAAAATTAACCTTTAAATTCCTTAGAATAAAACGTTAATTACAAGTAATTAGTGTGAAACCAGTGTTACTAAAATCCGATCCATATAACCCACGTGAAACCAAGTGAATAGATGCGAATTCTCTTACAATTTGACAAAACAACGAATGCGGCCCGGAGATTACCTTCGCGTTGTTACTTTAAACAAAAACTTGATTTTACAATATCATTTTTATACGTTTAAATTTCTACGCTTGAAATTTAATAAATATGTTTCTTAGTATATGGAACTTAAATAAACATAAACAAAAATTTATAATAAACATAAAGTTAAATATGAGGAAGCAAAAAAGCTAAAACGGAAAGCTAAATAGGCAGAGGAACGTAGCACACTCTTACGTTTTAGAAGTTACGAGTACGTTTACGTTCCATCGTGGACTAGGTGGTGAGCCTATTACCAAAAGCAGATCACATATCCAGACTCCTAGGAACTATTACAAATTTCACCAAAAAAATCTAATACATTTCATTTAGAAAAATTTAATAGTACTCGACCGAGGATTCGAACGCAGGGCTTCTCGATCTGCCGTTACGCTTCCAACCTCTCTATAAATGAGGTAGTCAACGGAAGCTTAACATATTCATATCCTTTTATAATAATCAAGAAACAATTACAAGCCAGCTGTATGTCACGTGCCATTACATTTGTATACAACATGAATAAATATTTATTTATTCACATGTATAGAAACAATTAATTACCAGCTTACTCATGTTAACTAATATTGGTTCGTTTGTTATAAATTATACATGTTACATTGTCGTATTGCTTTGTTTTATTACTTTGTTTCAAACGGCTTAGTGACATTTTCTACGCTTATGATTATTCGTATGTAATTTTCCATATTATACACTTACTTAATATTTATGTATAGTTATGATTTTTTATAATATATTGTAATAAACTTGAAAAATCCGAAAGATTGAATGTAACGAAGATTGTTTGGATATTAAAATGCTAAATGAATGACATCAAGGATCGGACGAAAGTCAAAAATTCGTTCATAAATAGGTCAGAAAATTAAGTTAAAAATAATTAAACATTTTAGGTAATTAACCATTGTACTATATCAACGTAGACAACATATGTATCTTCTACAATATTGATATCACTATCAAATAATATTGATATCACCCCCACTTATTACCTCGCTCCTATCTCAATCGCAAACTTAGTCAGAAAATGATATGATTATTCCATTTACTTTCAAGATTACGAATATTAATTATCAACTAACATATATCACATTATAGTTAACAAGTTAGATAGTTTTAATAACTAATCAATTATGATTATTCCATTTACTATCAAGATTACGAATATTCATTATCAACTAACACACATATGTATATCACATTATAGTTAACAAGTTAAGTTAGTTTTAATAACTAATCAATTATGCGAAAAGTGACCACGGAATCAGTTAATGGGCCGAGTGGTTTACGATGTTAACTTCGTTTGCTAACCCGTTGAAATGCGTTTAAGTGGATGTTCTCGATAGCCCTAATTTCGGTGATTCAGAAAATTATTTTCGAAGACTGTTATTTTTAATATATCTTATAAAAGGTTGGAAGATTTTTTAAAGGTAAGAATTTAGATAATTGATATGTATGGTCTGTAACATCAACATTCACATTGTATTTGTTAACGACTGAGTCCTGTATCCAGTGATTATTGAACCTGACCGCTGCCTGAGTCGGGGGTTGTTGGCTCGATTCACAACCGGAGCATATCTTTATCGTGAGTATGTGTATTTAATCTCTGTGTGTAAAATTAAATATACAAATATAAAAATTAAACATTTTACTTCAGAAATAAAATGAATTTAAACAATTTAAGTAATATCCTTGTATTAGGCTACCCATATTTCGTTCGTCATAGTGCAATACTTAAATAAAGGTTTCTGATTTCAATCTTGACACTCGCCTTTGACTAAAACGAAGTCGGACTTAGACAAATTGTGTTTGTGAGATTGAATATACTTATTACGGCAGTAAAGGAAATTTGTGAAGGTACTTATAATGTAAAGGTCTTTTTGGCGATTTATGGCCTGCAGTGGACTCATATCAGTTGATGATAAGAATAGAATTTGTCTGTAGTATTCTCCTCTAAGATGCACGCACCTGCACTTAGCGTGCAACCATCAGTAACCCCCTACCCCCTCCCCCCTAATAAGAGGGGAATTAGGCTTGTTTTGAACAATGGGATAAAACACTTGCAGATGTTGATGCTTAGTATTTATGCGTACCCAAATATTACTTAATTTTTATTTTAAATCTTTTATTGATGCATTTACAGTCCAAGACCGTACCATCTGATCTACACTGATATTTTTAAATTTGATTTCAATCAATCAATGATTATGTCCGTCTAATCACATGTTGAGATTTTGTGTATAGGTACATACATAGTATGTGTTGGTGATAATCATATGACAATCATGATAATCATACTCATAATGGATGTTGTTTTATTATTATTTGAAAGTTTGTACCCATTTGTTTTGTTATTTAACGTAACACATTGAGGTGACAATGGACGCCGGCTGCGACGATACGATATATTGGAACACTGCGTGACAATTCTTTGAGAAAATCCTTCGTAAAATATGTTCGTTGAAATCATTTTAGGTACAGACAAAACTAGTAACGTCAATTTACTGTACTTTCAACAAGCAGTGTTATAATATTTTTTGCAAGAATTTGAATGGTATTTCTGATGAGAGGACGTTTGTGAGGTTGTATTATGAGGATTCAACATCATCATTATCATGAGGCTGACGAATAGATGCCATTGGAATGTATGAAAGTTAAACTTAACTTCACGTCTGTAATCCCCGAAGAGGTAGACAGACGAACAAATATTCACGTTTCACTTGTTAGACTATTGCCACACACCGGGTACAAATCCAGGCTCCGAGCCAGAACTAGATAATCTAATAATGCCCGACCCGGGATTTGAACCCAGGATCTCCCGATCCTGGCGATCCAATTTTGAGGCAATAGAAATATAAGATTCTAACGATTTAGTACTTTACAAAGCACATCAGTTTAATGATATAGATAAAAGTAATCTATAAGAAAGTCTTTTGGTACATTAAACACCCTAGTAGGCTGACAGGCAGAGTCTCGAGTTTGATTCTCTAGTATTTGTATATTTCCGTCTGATAATCGTGGTTCTAAGATGTAGAAAATCCTATTACCTATGGGGCTATAAATGTAATTTGACAAAAAAAATATACTATAGTTATTAAAATTATAGGCGTAAAGGAAACTTCATCTATAGAGACATTATGGCGCCCTACTTTATAATCAGAACTTATGACTGAGACATACCATATAATTTCTGTTTCTCTTACATTTTGTGTTTTTTATGCCGAAGTAAGAGAGCTTAGTACTTTTCGTAATGAGTGCTGTCTAGAGTTATAAATGTATACACGTTTACTTTCATTAGTTATCGGAACTCCACAGTACGGGCGCTGCTTATTTTCGATCAAATGGTCGTGGGTGTACTTAGTTTTTATGTAGTAAAATTTCGCCAGTGAAATAAAAACTGTATAGCTGAAGAATTTTGTACCAAATCGATTAGACTTTATGCAGGTTTCAAAGTCACTGTGTAAGTCATAAGGTATTTTTACGCGCCCAAGTGCCAGCGAGCACCGACACGTGCTCTATCTAACATCTGCCCGAAGGACCCAAATTGGTTGTTAGCAGCATTCTTATATAGATGCCATGTACTTGGTTGTTTCATTCAATACGCGGCCAACGGTAAAGCAAAGTTCCTTCTGAGGGCACGTTTCATTTTGAAGACAATGTTGCTCATGAAAATTATCTTAATTGTTAATGCTGAATTATCCTAAATATGGACGAGAGTGGCGCTTAGATCGAAAGTAACATGCGCATTTGTTGTCGGATGAAAGAAGTAGGTACTATTATACATACAATATAAAGTTCTAAAATAATTATGGATTAAATTTAATATTCATTCTTATTATAATAATCAGCTCAGAAATAATAAACATAGTATAAATACATGCTCTAAATACGTTTCGTTTTTAGAATATTCAAATATAATTGTACGTCAAAAATGATGGCATGATCCTATATTTGCCATATATGTATATGCATCTGATCAATGTATGTGCCTTTAATTTATTAAGAGAGTGTCTTTGAATCTAGACGAAGAATGTTCTTCCTTTACATATCTTGGTTGGGATTTCTGAACTCTGAGTTTGTTAACGAGACGATAAACACTCCCTTGTCTTTTATGTTTAAAATTAAAACATGTTTTATGGTTAGCGGTGCACTAAAATACTTACATTGGATGTCTTGTTTTTATAATATTTTGTGATATAATGGTAGTAATGACCGCGCTTCGCATTACAGTTGCATACGCATTGATTGAATACTCCATGGCCCACCCACAAGAAACTGTCTGATTCGTATTTCCAACCGAATAGACAACAGCAACCTTTATTTGACCTCAATCCCAACTGATGTAAAGCGATGATACATGCGACATATGCAGTATTTTTAAGATTTACTATTCTTACCCTACTCTTTAATCATTACCAATGCGCTTTGGGCGTTGCTAATCATGCCCCCTTTCTATTATGCAGAATTCCTCTCAAAGCTGAAATTATTACATATTTATCAGTAACATCCCATGAATAAATCTCAAAGTGTTCAGTTAAAATATCCAGTCTCAAATAAACTTGAAATGGGCTTACAGCAAAGGTTTCATTAAATAGTAATCGTGATTTTGTTAATGAATATACAAGTGACATCTGTAATGCAAGTCGAGAAGAATGATGAACAACGGTCGATGGGGTGTAATACGAAGACTGATCTTAAGCGCGGAATCATGAATATTTATATGGGTAACCTTTGGAAAGCTTTGCAAGATATTAATTACGATGTGGCAAACTGATGTACAAGACTTATGCAACTCGTAGATGTGACTGATTATTATTTTTAAGCTTATATTAGTAAGGTTGCAGACGATATTTGTGCAGTTGATATTTATTAATTTAATTTATTTATTCTTCTGTAACTTATTTTAAACTAAGAATTTTTAACTGGTAAAACGGGGGTGTGTACTACATTCCTCTGTATACCTCTTCGCGGATTACAGGCGGATATCAGGCGGATTACAGATTGAATACACACATGTACACATTTGTGTGCTTTCAATAAATTATTAGCTACATACATCGAGATTTTCTAGTATTCCATGAATTTGGAAGTTCGTGCAATGTAAACCTTACTTTGGTGACAGTTTAATTTGCAGCGCATTTGGCGAACACACCGCGTACACCGCAGGTATTAGTTTGTGTGAACTATTGTGCACCCAATGTTTGTACCGTTTTGATTGGGACTTAGTGCCTTTTGCATGGTAAATAAACACGGTGACTATTTCAAGCGGATACATACTGTACTCCTGTATGGGGATATTTTGTGGTACACGAATTTCATTGTTGACGGGTAGTGTCCGTAAACCATAATTCCCACAATTCCTGATGCCCATAGGCCGCCAGAAACTTAGATGTGCCTAGGCAGACCGCGCCATACCGCCATCTTCCATCGCCGGCTTTAATAGCGTCTTATGACATCCTGCATCCCGACATGGGTTCTGGGAATGTATTCTTACTCCACCCCGATGCGGACAATTTGTAACATAATTGTGATAGAAAATAAGTAAATAGTTACCCGCAAAATAACAGGGTTGTAATCTTTAAACTTACTAATTTTATATTTAAATATAAAAGGGATATGGATGATGATTATGGTGATAATAATGATGCTGTTGAAGATCTTTCTGGTGCTAGTCATGATGGTGATAATGATGATGATACCGATTATAATGATGATGATGATAATGCTGATGACGATAATGATGCTTTTTATAAAGATAATGTTGATGATCTTAACAATGATAATTCAAATATACGGTAATTTACTGAAGATTCAAAAGCGCGTGATAAGAAGAAACCATTAAAAAAATCAAACACAAATACCATTAAAAAAATCAAACATAAATACCATTAAAAAAAATCAAATAACGAATCAATGAACGTCCCTATTTAAATAACAAAAAAATATATAAGTACTGTAAATCTAAAAATAACAGACCATGTAGCGAAAAAATCAATAATATGTGTTTGAATAAAATTTAATTTTGTGTACATTCTGACTACTGTATGCAACTTTTGCGTATCTATGCCGCAACACCGTATTTGTAGTATGAAGGTAAATATTATGTTATGTATTCTTTCTGTAAACCAATATATGTCGTGTTTTATTAGCATTCGTCACGCTTTCATTACTTTTATCGTTACGTTTCGTTCGTTAAAATCTTATGCAGGGATTTTATTATGAGTCAGCGATGTCAAGAATTGATTATGTAAAATTATTAAGCTGTTTTGTTTATTTCTATTTCATATAATTTCAATATACACTTTTATTTAGTGTAATTTATTAGAACCTTTAATGGATTAATAAACTAAATCGTGTCCTTTAATTATTGTTATTTCAATATGTTATTGTTATGTTATTTCAATATGTTATTGTTATGTTATTTCAATATGTTATGTTAGTGTTATTCAATAATCAAAACATAACTCCATTTACTGAGGTTATCCTTCTAATAAAAGTTACAAAGTTACTATATATGTAGATTCAGATCACTATAATTGCCTAGTAAGGTGTGCATAAATGTCGAAAATGAGCTGTGTTTATAATGGTTATTCAAATTCAACTCAAATGTCATTTGTTAAAAATTATTCCTTAGAGCACTCTTTGTACGTCAAAATGAAATTACCACCGCTTCGGTAAATATGTACCTCGCTATGGAGAAGAAGCGGCGAAAGAAACTCCATAGGTGTGCTTATCTCCATAGGCTTAGCTCCATAGGTGAAAATATCTGTATTAAACGTATCATTATTCATTATTAATTGTTATATTTTTAATTAATTATTCGTCGTATTGATTTATTCTGCATAAATATTATTTTAATATAACCTGTAAAAGAAAATAGTTCATAAAGTGTCAATATTTTTTTATTAAGCGTATTAATGTTGCCGTTGAATACTTTCAACTTCATATTAAATTTTAATCGGCAGACGATGGCTTATTACGAGCGCGTCAGACACACGCTTCACACAATCGGAATGTAATTACGCACGAAAAATGAATATTTCCAACTTTCACACAGGCATTTTTGAACAAGCGCGACAAAGAATCGCTTTGTCACAAAAATAATATACACAGCAAGCATTCTTTGTACGATGGCTCGCAGTGATGGCAGGCTTGTTTTGCCTATATCATACAAGAGAAGGATAGCTGGAGAGAAAAATAAAATGTATGAAATACACCTTTAGCCTTTTTTAATAAATATAATTTTGTAGAGAATAGTGACATAGTATTGGTGAAGTGATATAATATTTGTATATATTATTTGCATGTACTCGTTTCATGTTTGTGTTAATTTCTTTTAATTATTCGCAAAATTTTACTTTACTTTTATGTTACTTTCCATTCCTGGCGCTCCTGGAAGAGATCTCTCTTAGGGATACTCATCGTTTTTGTACAACATCACTTTTATATATTTTTTTTTTCTATTGTTATTTTTTCAGTGTACAAAATTGTTAAATAAATAATAATGACCACTTGTTGTTCTTTTATTGGTCTGTGGGACCTCCCGTGGTCCGTTAGCTTTACGCACGATTAACTTTTTTTATTTATAACCACGGAGAAGGGCTTTGATGAGATATCACTCCACAAAGACGATGTCGGTTAACCACTTGTGCCTTGTTAGGTTATTAAAACGTGGTCTAGATCCTTGTTCTATTAAAAGCTACTTCACGCTCCTGTCCTATTAAAAGTTCATACTTAACTCCATTCTATTTAGTGCTTCGTAGTGTTTTAGGTTGTGCTGTAGTTTTTATCTAATAGTAAAGTATATAGTAGTTTCAGTAATATCTTCGGTCCTACATTGTTGGTTACAATATGAATTGTAATGGAATGAAGTGGAGACATTTGGTTTAACGCTACAAGTAGAGATAGTATTATCGTTGAAAAAATGTCGTGTTTAAGAACGGTCTAATCACATGCGTATGATATTCGTATTGAGCGTAAATGGAAAGTTAAGGACTGCTTAGATTTATATAAATCTTCCCGAGCACAAAACGAACACTAAGGTACACTTAGATTTATCCGTTTTTCCGGTGCAAATGGTAAGTTAAGGCCTTGTTCATCATCGTCAACCTATTGCATTCCACTGCTGGACGTATGCCCCCCTAAGGGGTTATGCCCCTACCAGAGTGGGGGATTACGGGCATTACCCCTCGAGGACCACTTAGGCACATGTCATGTATCATAATATTTTTCGGGCGCAAACAAAACGTTCGGTTGTATTTAGATCATGTTGGTCATATTGGTCAGTACGTCTATCTTTAATAAGGTCGAATTACTTGTCTCTTAACAATTTGCTTTCAAAGATCTCTTACCATCTTCGGACACGTGGGATCCGGGAAGCATAATGTAGGAAGTGTCATACTGGTGGGACATGAGCAGGATATAGAACTCTATACTAGAGCGCCGACTCGATTTTTAGATCCAATATTGAGAAGCATTGGAACGATTCATATAGCCCAATGCGGCACCTGGAGAGTCCTTACGTGTAAGGCTGCATTTAGTAGACACGACCATCAGCCGGATAAAGGATACGATTGAGAAGAAAAAGAATTGTATCGCAGCGCGGGCGTAAACGGGTTTTAAGGAAACGGAAACTTGGCATCTACAAATGTAACTAAATATAATCGGCAGTTTTGTTACAATATTAAAAACAACGTCTTGAAATTGATATTTAGTCGAGGCATTCTCAAAAATTTGTACAGTTAACAGGCTTTTGTATTTTATTTGATGCTAAGGTAATCTTATTTCATAACTTTTGTTGAGGATACAAATAAACATTATGAATCTGCTTGTTTCATAAATTCTAAAATTAAGCGTTAAGTACTCGTAATTGTCTTTCATTCTTTGATGATTCGTATTTTATTATTAACTTCATTTAATGGATTCTGAGTTGAATGGATTATTACATCTCGGTTGGTAGATGCAATAATTTTATGAAAGCTTCAAGTCTACGAAACTAAAATTTTGGGTTATTTCAAAAGAAATATATTAGATAACTTTTATTAAATTTATTGTATTCAATCTACGGGAAAAGAATAGCAAATGTGTAGACAACAGATGTGAGCGGTGCTACTGAACATAGAAATATACTATTGTAACATCACTCCTGTTATCTCCGAAGAGGTAGGCAGAGGAGTTATTTCACTCCCGCGTTTCACCAGTTATGTTTACGTCCCAATGTGGAATAGGTAGTCAGCCTATTTCCATGTATCGGATATATATTCAGACTCCGAGTCACTACTAGAAAATCTAATTTAGAAAAATCTAATAGTTCCCGACCCGGGATTTGAAACAAAGACTTCTCAATCGGCAATCGCGTTTTCAATCAATGCGACCAACAAGGCTGTTTCTTAGTATTAATTAGAAAAAATAGTATTAGTTGTTAACAAGATTATAAGTTAGTAGTAATTGATATAGGGAAAGCAAGTATATGTTTATTAGTAAAAATTCCTCGAGTTAGAGTACATTAGTATGAATGCATTTATGAAGTGTTACTTAGTACCCATTCTATTCGAGTTTGGTAACTCATGTGCTGCTGTGGCAGAAGAGTGAAGTAGTCATTTCTAGTTAAAACGTACA
This sequence comes from Mimoniades versicolor eupheme, assembly GCA_018245635.1. NCBI lineage: Eukaryota > Metazoa > Arthropoda > Insecta > Lepidoptera > Hesperiidae > Mimoniades > Mimoniades versicolor. The sequence continues at coordinate 2,614 of DWDW01000392.1, read as the reverse complement.
ATGTTATAATAATATTTCCTTCACAGTAGAAATAGGCCCAGTTGTGGTACTGTTTCTGAAGAACCGTACCGTATTCTACCATTACTTAAACGTAAGCCTACAGACTAGAATATGGAAAAAAAATCTAGCGTAGAAAATATGCGTGATTATCCTGTTATCAAACCAAAATTTGCGCCTTGAAGGAATTGATAGAGTAAATTATATTGACGGTCGAGAAACATAAATGTTCGTTGAGAAAAACGAGATACAACTACGAAAGTCATTACGAGACTAAATTGCTGTTATGATATACATACGTACAGCGGTATTCGCTTTAAAATTCAAAATTCCGTGCAAGTGCAAATTTGTTGAGTGGATTTTTATTCCCAGGAGCAAAAGTTGTATAATAAGAGAACACGTGCAGTTCTAATTCAGCGAACATGAGCTGGTATTACACACATATGGATTTGTAAGTGAAAACCATTTAGAAGATTGCATGAATAATACTATGTTATAGTATCACTGAAAATTTTGAAATACTTTGATATTTTTGAAGGAGAACATCGCATCTACATCGCAGTGGAATAGTATGTGGTCCAAATTGAAGGACGCCGAATTGTGACGTCAAGTGTTTTTTCATGTCCGTTCTGGCTTTTTATTTGCTAAATTTTTTCTGGAAAAGAATAGTGACATGTGAAATAGGTTTAGGCTACATTTAGTTCATGGTTCTAAAGTCAATGTACGATAAAATTTTAAAGGTTGACGAGGAGTGTTAGCTCGTCCTGACATCCGTGTTTGTCAGAGCGCCCATGAGCACTGTTAAAGCGAAAATGGTAAAGCAATAAAATTAGCAAATCCAGTCATAATATAAACTTAATCTAAATTTAAAATATTGTTATAAGATATTTACTATGATATTACTATGACATATGTGCGTTTTATGTATTGGACAGTGGACATAATTGCGAAAGATGATATTATCTCCATCCAAATCGATAAGCAATGGAAAATTACAGCCACGTCCATTTGGGACGAATCGTGTCACGTGTGTCGCTTTCACCTTCCTTGCGGTATCATGAAAGAGATATCTGGGATACTCTTCATGAAACTCTAGTATCATGAAGGTTCCATTTGAGTGCGGCACCGCGGAGAACCTACGAACGAGTAGGTTTACTGATATATTGAAGGGCGACACAAAACATATGTCTGTGCCTTTGTTTCAGATACCAACGTAGTGCGCTAACGTAAGCGAATCTGTTTTCCATGTACCCGTCAAATCGACCAGAGACTACAAGGCAATGTAGAAAACTGACACAATAAAAAATAGGACCTATTATTGATTTGATTGAAGCATTAGCTGCAACTTCCTACTGATCCTTAACTGCTGTGAATTATGAAGTAGTTTGAGTGGAATCTAATTACACTATACTTTGAAATTTGCTACTATTGACTTCCGTATCGGTATTGCCCAGGGGTCTTAACATTGCGATCAAAATTTCCAGAACGGTAGCTATTGCATGCCAACTTGGCTATATTAGTGCTACGAAAGAATTCAATAATAAGATACAAAGTATATGGAAAACAAATATTATAAAACTTAATCATAAGTGAAAAAAATGTATAATGCAACATTCTAAAATATGTTTGTGTAAATTCTAATGATACAGTTGAGTTTTGAGTACACCGTTCGTCTACCAAAAGATCACGAAAAGAGATCAACACTCGCATATACTCACCAACACCTACGTAAAAATATGCTCACGCACACGCATGATTTCTCGTACACACACATGCACAGATGTCCTCACATCGTTAAACCAACGCGTACGCAAAAATATGTAATTACGCACCTATTACCAATTTTCAAGTAGGAAGTTTGTTCTATTGGGTTTAGTTATCATTCCACATCATGGGTAGCACGTCTCTGAGTGCTTTCCTAACTGGGAGTATATCCTAATAATTAAGGCTTGGCCTGGACGGACTGAAAGTTGTACTAAAAAAATCTAAGATTTTAATAAGTTCATTTTCTTTCTTATGTATTTGGACGTATAAAATAGTGGCAATGGATGTTATATATACATATAAAAAAATATGCATATAAGCTTATTAGGTACACGATACAAATCTTGAATAATAGATTTTAAAATGTTTCTAAATTCATTTGACCGCTAGCCATCCGATAAAAAAATCTGCGAGTTTAGAAAAAATTGGTGTGGCGATTGTCACTGTAAAATTATAAGGTGGTGTTTATTAAGCATGATTAATAATATGAAAGGTGTAGACAATCAGTATACAAAGGTCTGTATAGCTATATAATTTATATTTTATCTGTAATTATTATAATATATACTACACAATAATTAATTAACATTGCGTAACGACTACGCTTTAACATGGGTTAAGTATACTTAGGTACGACCTAGAAGTTTCCGTGACTTACATAAATACAAAAACAAAAAACATATTTTATTCAACATTCATTGAATACGATGACTCTTAGGCTGAGAACGCACTGCGGTTAACCGCAAGTCTGAAACCGCAAAAAAATGTAACACATGGCTTTCTATGCAAGCGAACGCACTAGCAGCGTTTAATCGCGACTGATTTTAAAACCGCATCTTGTTGTTTTGCGGTT
>DWDW01000391.1:0-15202 GCA_018245635.1 Mimoniades versicolor eupheme | reverse complement strand
AGTAACTGGTGAAACGTGGGAATATTCTACATTCCTCTGCCTACCTCTTCGGGGATTACAGGCGTGAAGTTACTTTTATATTATTATTATATAGACTAATAGCAAATTGCACCTGACCAACATATTATGTGCATAACAATCGAATGGCCGATTGTAATTCCAACTATCCCATCACTCCGATTAACAATGTGATAAAAAATAAAAACAAATCATTATGACGATATAGTGCGTTAAGCTCGCCAAGCGGAACATAGCAGGAAAGACGTCCGCACGGCGTGACTCATCGCGAGTGTATGACGAGCACATCGAAGCGTTGAAACGTGCGCTATTTTTTTATTTTTAAAATTATTCCGAGCGAAAATCGCAAGGCCGTTAAGCCAGCCAGCTCGCCCGATTTGACGTAACGGCCGCTGCAGTGGAGGCGGCGTGGGTCTATGTAATCGCTGTAACCTTACAGGTTATGAAAACATTGTTTGTTTACCCAATGGCAATGTGAGCGAGTTTCTCGCTGCTCGGATAATTGATTTAATGATCGCCGGCGACTCGCCGTTGCAGTAAGTCGGTGGAACTGTGTGGAATTGGTTCGCGTCCCTATTGCACTCGAAGTAATAGATTCAGCGTTCCTGCTTCTATTTTTATAATAATTTTCTTGAAAAACTTTACAAAGTAAACATAATATAATTTTAAGTATCCCAATCTAGACATTTGCTTGCTTCAATACCTTCCGGATCAGCTCGAATTTTCTTGTTTCTTTTAACTGTTTCGGTTAGCTCTTTTACAACATTACTTAAGAAAAAATTACTACATACAAAAATTCATTCGTGTTATAATTTATACTGCTCCAATTTATCTGATAAAACATTTCACAAACGCTAAAATTATATTTAATTCACTTTTGTGAGTACCGTACAAACATACATTAGGGGGAAGCGGGGCTAAAAGAGCCGATTTTCAATTAAACTCAAATATTTACATGAATACTTAATTAACAACTTACATATCTACTTTACTATTAAAACAGTTATTTGGGGCATATTTTCTGATATTTTTTAAATATTAATTTTTTAATGTCTTAAGTCGGAAAGTAACAACTTGCCCTGACTTAGGGCAAGTTGTTAACAGGCAGGGTTAAGTTGTTACCTATTAAAGCTATTATTTATGAAGTAAAAAACAATAAATAATATAAAAATGAAGCCTATTCATTTAAGCAATAATTAACAGTATCGTATGAATCATAGGGTTAACATTTGTATGTTCTATTTGTATTTTCTATGATACCAGAAGAGAACATGCAGGCAGATTAACAACCTCTGTTGGCCCCGGGCGCATCTAATATTTGTCTTTTATCAGTATTTGTTGATTTTGCTGCGCGTTGCCTCATTGGTCGTGTCAGTTGCAAGTACAACTCCGATCGGGAGTTCCTGGATTCAATTTCCGGGTCGGGCCCTATTAAATATTTCTAATTTGGATTTTTAGTAGTGGCTAGGAGTCTGAATATGTGCCCGGTATATGGTAATAGACTCACTCACTACCTATTCCATAGTGGGATGTAAACATAACTGGTGAAACGAGGGAGTGTTCTACATTATTCTGCCTTCCTCTTCGGAGTTTACAAGCGTGATGTTACGTTGTTGATTTCCGGGTATAATTTCGCATGCTACAGAAGAAAAAAAAATACAAATTTTTATATTTCACTGTTAGATTACCAAACGCACGTAATTTACGCGTAGTGTACCGAAATAGTGGATAAATTATTAAATTAAAACACTATGACAATATAGGCTAATCGTCAACATTCTTAAGATAGACCGAAAACATCAAACATGAAAATATTTACTTACGTGAACCAACGACACACGTGTTGCGATCCCAATGTTTCGAGTACCACTGCCCTATTCAATATAGAGGCCTTTCTGTGCGCTGTCGCGTATACCATTTCGTGCCGTTTTTACTTTATATTCCAATCACTTTTCCTCGCGAAGTTATTTCAATTGGGACAACTTACCCAGGTAACTTATAGCCCCGCTCTCCCCTACTGCCGCTTGTTAAAAATGTTATTCTATTGTACAGTTAGCGTGCGCTTATATTTACTCTAAACAAGGGTATGTGTACAATATTCAACATCCTACTCATATACACAATACAAGTGTTGTAATTTAGCTGTTGACGTTCTTCTTTATCGTACATCTAATGTGCTAACAAGAAAAGAGGTAGTTGAAACGCTGCTCCTGTTCGTTGATGGATCAAAAAGAGTAATATAAACACGGCGAGCAAAACAGCGTTCTACCACGTGATATGACTTTTAGGAAGTTTTAGGGCACAATTGTCACCATGCAAACGCAGAGAGACTTTTTGATCCGATGCGGTTCTCATTCTCAGTCAGGTCAAAATCTTTATAAAATAACGTATTTTGCACTAAATCTTTATGTTTATATCTGTATGTGTATGCACATGTGCATATGCGTCTGCGTCTACGGCACTGGACATCCTGAATATGGGGTGCTTGAGTATGAAGCATTATTAATATTACTGTTATTATCATACACACATCCCGGACAAGCATCATCGACGATAATGGATTTATAATAACTAATCTTCTTGTCAATAACATCAGGTCAGGTCTGTAAGGATAGAGGTACTCGTATCTATTGCCCTTTGGCCACTCCGACGTTATAATAATAATCGCTAAAGAAGCGACTCGTACCATTGTACAGTGCAACACAATCTTTAAAATCACTGAATACGATTCATTGATTCATTGACGTGATGCGATCGACGCGAGCTTGATGTACGAGTACGAGGCGCGCAAGAGACGCAACAGGTTGCGCCGGTCTGGAGCACGGCGACATTCTTAGCGGCGCGCCAATGATGGATGGTGTATATATATGTATATATATATGTATGTATAGCTTACAGACAGTAGCGTAGGAAGTGCGAGAAGTCGTGCTCCACGATCTCCTGTTCGCGTGCCCAGTGTGGAGATTATGAAGATCATCTTTAAAGGTCTACCGTACACTGGCATATACATATAAATGCCTGTATTTACCGCTTAGTAAAAACGTTTTTATAGTTAGTGAAGTCTTTGATTGCTGGTAATTTGTAGTGATGTGTGAGGGCGGCCTGTGTCGCACAGTGGTCTATGCGCCGTGACGATGATAAATCTTTTCTCTCGGCCTATCACAATCTGAGTGGCGAACATGCCGACCAACGGTAACGTACCAATTGGACGCGCTCATTAACCGTATGTAGGTACTTCACAATGAATACAGTCCTAATGTATTAGACTAAAACACAGCCGTTGTCAATAACATAAAACAAATTACAACATTTCCACCTCATCAGCATCAGTAGCAACTCGTCTTAGCCTACTGCCGGACACAGATCTCCGCGTCCTAATGAGCGCCATCATACTCTGGTCTCGACTTGGAGCGTTCAGCTTCCAACGGCAATTGCTCCCTATTAAATCATATGTATCATACAGTACGTAAATATGACGTAGGCGCCGGACGCGACTTGTCGGTACGTCCGACCGTCCGTTTATTTATAAGCCGCCAAAGATTCAACTAAATTATATATATACACATATAAAAACGCTATCGCTTCCCTGAATCCGAAAATATTATTTTCGTCAACAAACTTGACATATCTATCATAATTGAACCGCTTTTCAAAATGTCATATAAACATTTACAATGGCTTTAAACGACAACAGTCTGAAAAGCTTCTGTTCACATTCTCATTAGTAAGGTTTGTATCTCTTGTTGAGGAGAAAACTAAATTTCGTTGACATATGACTTTACTGCATATTTGTTATACTATCTACTTTGAATGAATGAATGAAAAATTAATCAGAAATTGTGACATAAGACTATATTCTGTCATTTTTTACGTGCCTTATTACGTAGAGCATAGTGCTAACTGGTACAGCAACATGATGTAACCTACGGTAACCTGATGTGGTTAAATTGTTACACTGCACAGCCGCGTTAAAATCTTCAATATTGAACAATATCGTACAGAAGACGGAAACAAACGACGTGGATGTAACCACAAAACCATAACAACGCACACCTGTCTCATCAACAAGGTTTCATCGCCGCATTGGCTGCAGGTGGTATTAGATTGCCTTCTAAAGCCATTATAGCTACGATCGATTAATATTACGAAATCAATAATCGACCGATAAATGCACAGTTTGAACACTGGCTGCAATTATTGGACACCTGCGCTCAGACATTTAGGTGAAGCAGCAGTGTTTGGGTTTAAATTAAATTAAATTTTGTAATAGATACACAGCGCGAAAGAGCACGTGCGGAGTTCTTGGGAGGTACTGTTAGGAATCCTTTCCAGCGATACACGAGATTTACTTAGATATGATTATCAGCACAAACGCCAATCTGCATTTGGGCAGTTGGGAGACTATGACTTTAAACCTTAAATGTTGTTAACGATGATGACAGTACAGTACTAAACGTACAAAAATATGGTATAAAACTATTTAAATTTGTACTGGATTAACTTACTGAAGACAAAGATTTCTTGACCCGATAATTTCATAAGAGAAAAAATGTAAAATAAACATAAGATTTAATATGTTCTAAATACTCAATCAAGAACACTCCAAGCGGTCCGACGTCGCGGAGGCGGTGAACACCCTCGAACAACCCGCAAATAACAAACAGACTGTTGGTTTAAAAAAACAGTTATAGTACCTGCCTGGTCAAAAATACCCTTTAATGTGTATTCAGAGGTCTGAATCAGAGATTGCTTAGTTAACCCTTGTTTAACCACGGGACGCCACTTATTGTTAGAAAACAATTTTTAAACAGTATAAATATAGGTTTTAAAAGATCTTATAGTGCATAATTCAAAGAACATTACGGAAATCTTTAACATAGTTTTTCATTCACAGTTATAGCAAGTCAAGTTTAGATTTAAAAATGAATGATATTTTACAGTGGTTCTCAAAAAAGAAAAAATGTTTTGTAGTCTTCACAATTTACAGTAAGTATACATATATCAATAAAATCAACAACCTACAATATGTTTGACTGAACAAGATTATGACAAAACATTTTATGTTGACATAATTTCAACGTCTATCCCAAAAATTTATCAAGGCATCGATTGGATTTCCACAGAGACTTTTAACACAGCAAAGAAACATTGAAGCTGAAATATACCCACATCTTCAACGTTCCAGCGTCGCTAATTAAAGCGACCTCTAGCGTTCGTTAGAGAGAGACGAACAGTAATGTTATATTTCAATGTTATTCCGCTCTTAAAGTGGTGTTAAAAATCAAAACTTATTTTTCCCAGCTAAAATCTCAACTATTTTTTGAATAAATAACTAGCGCATCACATTTTTACAATCGGGGCGTCCTCACCGCAAAACCCATTCCCATGACCAATTTTAAACCCTTATTTCCATATGTAACATTGTATCTTTCACTCGTCTCACTTGGAACACGAGGCAGCTACACGAGCATGTGATGGCACGGTGCACGAGATATTTTAAATGAGTACTCATAAGCTTAAATAATAAAATAGGAACGCCCAAATGCCGCAATGAACAATCAGCCTCCGGACGCCCTGCACCCCGTTTTCCACTTCTAAAAGACGCACCCATATTTTCTAAACCATTCGTCATTCCCAACAGCGCTAATTGAATCGACCTTCATCATTCAACTCGTTAAAGAGATGCAAGTGCGATGCAACTGCACCATTTCATTGCCAATGCAACGTTTGAAATTGGACGGAAGTTTAGTATAGTACCCGACGGCGATAGGGGCGGGGCTATCGACTTCATTAAGTAATGAACAAAAGAACAGAAAATTGATTGTGTAATAGAAAACAAACATTGTAGAGTGCGAGTAGAATATTCTAGATACTATGGAAGACTGCAAGCTATTTGTCAATGTAGACTATATCATGCACGTTTCGCATTTGGATCTATGCCTATGATACGAGCATGTTATACACCATTTTTGGAAAGCGAATCGGTATCTGAAAGGGAATATTAAACAATTCCAGTTACTATCAGTAAGTAACATCCATTAGATCAGGATCTTTAAAATACCATGTGAAGACAACTTCAGTACTTCATTGTATCTTATTTAATTGACAATAAACAGCATAGTTACGTTAGGACCTAATGGGGAACCTTGTTCAGTATAGCCAAAAGAGTAATAATAATCCATAGCTCATCTCAACATATTCCTCCTTTGGAACTGTAAGAATAGTATAAGTCACTGGCAAATAGTACTTCCCAACATAATTTCAAGTGACAACAATGTACATATGTGTATTTATCTTTAGACATTGAATATATCAATAGAATTCCTACCACCTTATAAAAATAATTGAAGGGTGAATAGGCTTTTTCCAGGCATGCGTGCTGCATCTTAGGACGCATCCGCGCTTTCCATTAGGCGGGATCGCGTTCAAACGCTAGCCTATATATATATATATCACATGATAAAAAAAAATATTTTTATAATGAGGCAGTATGTAACTTAAACAAAACTTAGTTAGGTACCTTATTTCTTATTTATGAAACGATAACTAAAATCACAATAATAACTGTTATAGTTACAATAATTCCTGTTATACGAGGAGTGATCAATAAGTAATGATAATCGAGTATTTCTAGAACGCTCAAAAACCCATTTTTTTTTGTTTGCTTATATATCCACTAGTTCAGCTTCAAAAAATTGTATAAATAGGACACCATTACAGGGAGATACATTCATTTGAACACGAACTATCGAAGAGAAAACATCAAAATGTAGAAAAATGACATAAGAGCTGTCATCAAGTACCTACCTCTGCCCGAAAAAACTGTCTACCAAAGACACACAGCGACTTAGAGGAAACATTCTCATCTGCTCCTCCATATTCCACAGTCGCACGTTGGGCAAAGGAATTTAAGCTGGGCAGAACCTCCACTGAAGATGAACATCGCGAGGGACGCCCAACCACGTCCCTTGCCGGAGAAAATGTAAAAAAAGTGGAAGATATCGTGTTGGCCGATCGAAGCGTGATCGGAGGTCACAGGGATCTCATATGACAACGTTCAAATAAATCATTGTCACCGAATTGCATATGCAAAAGGTCTCTGCGCGTTGGGTGCCGAGAATGTTAACCGACGAGCAAAAAAAGAAACGAATCGAACTTTCGAGGGTCAATCTTCAAAAGTACTAAGCCGATAAAGAATTTTTTTGTCGCGTTATGTGACCATGGACGTGATCTGGATCCACCACTTTGATCCCGAAACCAAACAACAATAGATGACTTGGAAACGAGCCTCCTCACCAAAATCCAAGAAATTCAGAGTGTCAAGTTCATCAGAAAAGGTTATGGTCTCTATTTTCTGGAATGCTGAAGGAATTATTATGGTGGAATATTTGGAAAAGGGGGCCACGCCCGGTATATGGCAATAGGCTCACCACCTATTCCATGGTGGGACTTAAAAAGTACCTAACTGGTGAAACGTGGGAGTGTTCTACATTCCTCTGCCTACCTCTTCGGGGATTACAGGCGTGAAGTTACTTTTTTTATATTGCTCATGCTTACACAACCTTTTTAAAAATTTATCATAATGTTCGAACACGCATTACTTCACCTTTGATACCACCTGACGTTATCAGGCCTAGTACACATATTACAGCTACTGAACTTGTTTGTGAACGAAGCCATTACACACGTTTTAGCAATAAAGCCATTATAATGGCGTCGCGTAACTTGACAAACAGAGTTTCGTGTAGCTGTACGTCTCGCGGCTCACGGTAAAGTACAGTCGACAACTTGATATATTAACTTGCTTTGTTAAGGCGACCGAGCAAACAGACGCGGCCCGCGCCCCACAGATAACATTCTCCTGCAGGAGGCTACTAAATTACTTTTATCTCGGGCTCGCACGCACTTGCTAGCTTTTTGTGTTAAACACAAATCTCGATTGAGTGTAATAAGGTATTATCATTCCAAGCTTTCTCATTTCAAATATAAACGAATGAACACAATGTTGTTTAACAAAATAAACATTTCACGGATGGCCAAGCGTCGCACAACACTGTAGGGCCAGCAGACGACGCGTGTGAGCGCGAAGTAGGTGGTAGGTCGATAAAGGATCCATTGTAGACGCCACGAGGGTTTTGTAAACGACGTCAAAAACTGCACGGGAGCAACGATAAAAAAGGCGTACGCCCATCTCGGTTGTGTGAAACGACAAAGAAACGGTATGAAAATGTAACCGTAGCTTGAGCTTCGACAAGCGTGAAATTTGCACGGCGCAGTAAAAATATAAAGTGACATGCCCCATGTCATTTCGCCTCCACAGCATTCTAAGTACGTGTGTAATGTTGCAATTTTCTTGACAATTGCTTGTAGGTTAAGATTAAAAAAATTACTAGTTATATGAAATAGCATTGTGGAACTAACTAATTTGTTAGTACGGACAAAAAGCAACAAAGTTCTTGCTAATCTACAGATGATATTAAATGAAAGAAACGCAAATATATCATTTTGGTTTCATGTATAATTATACTGACATCCAATAAATTGGACAAGAATACGACAAGATCATATTCCGTGGGCTTACCAGTTTACCAGCGAGTGTTCTAAAAGCAGACTGTTCTAAAAACAGCTTTTTTTTTTACTTTTTTAATTTTTAGAAAACATAATTACCCATTCATGCAAACGTACGGAACTTCTGCAATCTGAAGCTTCGTTAAGAAATTCTTTCTCCATTGAACTGTTTCTCCTAAGTTTTGTTTTCATATAAAATTTTCAAGCATTACCATAGGATGAGATGCAGATGTTTTTATTTACATAATAATGTTAATATAAACGGAATTTAACACTTGTAATCCCCGAAGAGGTAGGCAGAGGAGTGTAGTAGGTACACTCCCACGTTTCACCAGATACGTTTACGTCCTACAATGTTAGAGTAAAATAATAATAAATGGTACCTACTCGTATAATATTTGTTTTATTTCACTAATAATGCTGAAACCATTAAAGTACTCATTACAACACAGCATTGCTAAAGGCATTTTCTTAAAATGTACCCACAAACCTGGCACTTCATGTTACTGCGTCTGGAAAGTAGGTTATTATGAAATCGGTCAACCCTTCGCGTGACTCGATGGATAGCGGCTAACAGCTTTCGTGTTTTTTAGTTTCCCCACAAATGTACAAGTTTCAGTTTACAGAACTTCGCCATTCTATAGTGGCATAGTTTCAAAGGTCGTTTGTTTCGCTCACTAGCATTCGATTTGTTAACGGGCCCCGTTTAGAGCGAAGTCTACGCCCATTATGAAAATGGGAGGTTCCATTGACGGCGTACGCATTTAGCAGATCTATTCATGGAGCTCCTGCCGCAGACTAGATCCAACCGCAATTTGGCTCCGACGCGATATTCGCAAATCGGTTTAATGAAGATGAGCATTTGGTATACCTACTGTATCAAATTATGTTCTAAAATTATTCAAGTTGACTGAGGTGTCGATATGCTGGTAGGTATATTAGGGAATTGCTAAATGTCAGATAAGTTTGACAGATTCATGAAGCGTACGTAAAATATCTTGCACACGCTATTTCAATTATCATATATTTATCATGTTTATAAATAATTCCGATAATTATCATATCGCTAACGGCCGGTTTTAAAATTAACGTAGCTCGCCACGCGCAATCACAACTTTATTAGTATTCAAAATGTAAATATGTATTACGTAATTATTAAATAAAAATTCACTGTAGGTACAAATTCCAACGAACTTCTATCTTGCATTGCCTTAATACGTCTCGTTAAAATAAATACCAGAGCTGTATTAGTAATAAGCATGGAAAGATATGCCATTTTATTTCAATTATCCCCTACTAAATATGACTTTGATTATAGTAGAAAAATGTAGGAGAAATAAATCATAAACTTTTGTAAATTATTCAGCATATTTTTTTATATCATAACTCGAGTACCCGTACAAGACACGTAGAGTGTACCCAGTACCACAATCTTTAGACTTATAACATCCTATTAAAAAAGAAAATTCGATCATTATTAATAAATATTCCGGTTGCTTAGAACAAGTGAAAAGCGTCTTAATTTTTAACAAAATTATATAAACGTAACATCACGCCTGTCATCCCCATGAGGTAGGCATAGGAATGTAGAACACTCCCACTTTTCACCAGTTACGTTTACGTCCCACTATGGAATAGGTGGTGAGCCTATTGCCATACACCGGGAACAAAATTATATATTTGCTTTTAACTAAATGCTTAAATATATCACGACTTGTTAATTACATTACCTACATGCATGTGTACCAAATATATAATGGAAGAAACATGTCAAAGAAACAACGAATAACTACATGAAAATTTCAATATTGTAATACGGACTTGTGTTTAGTTTTATTTTTTCGCATCCAAGAATGTCTACGTATGTACACACAAAGTAACGAGTTGTGTGTGTATAAGCACACCCATTGTTACGCTTCAACCCCTTCCTCTCCAAATATTTGGAGTACAAACACGTGCCAGTCGGTCCTCTTGACACCAATGCCTTGTAAAATAATACCGTATCATTTTTACAATGACTTATCTACATTTGTACGGAAATATTTTCATATTATCAACACCGAACTAGCACGTCACACGACCTAGCGACTGTACCAATTACCATGCACATATGTATACTTTTTATAACATATGTATAGTTTTTCTATCTATAGTTTTTGTAACAGTAACTATTTCGAAAAGTTACGAGTATGATGCGAAATTGTCATTTTTTGATAGTTGATTGATATCCTTTTTTTGTATAAATAATAACACAAAAGTATTGGAAATCGTAAAATTATACATTGACATAATGGAACTAAACTGAATAATAGAGAATGAGCTGGAAAAGACCTGATATAAAAAAAAGAATATGTTACTTGTCCGAAATAAAAAATATATTTAACGGTCCGCTATATAAAGGTACACATTCTTTCCAAAATGAAACCGCCGTAAAGAAAATAAAAAAATCTTTATCGCATCTGTGGAAACCCATTAAATTACGTTGAAAACCGTTTTGTCCCTAATATTGTTTTTACGGTTAGCGTTTACGACGGATCTAAGCGCGTGTAAGAAAAACACCAAGTAATTCCCCGCTGTTTACGAAACTTCCCACAGCATAGTAGACGGAGGTTTCATTTCGAGATATTGTAGAACGCCGCAGGCGAGATTGTTGTTATCACACAATACTCGCAACGTAGTCCTCTGCGCGAATACATTTGGAAAGAAAGAAATTTGCTTTCCTACCGAGCTGTGGGTATATCGATTTTGGCACTCAATAAACCCTACGAAGTTGTTCTCTGGTTGGATGTAATACAAAAAAATTTGGGAGCTGACTGATCTTTTTTCTTTTTCTCTGATGCCAATAGACATCAGAAAAACAAACATTCACTAAGAAATATGGTATTTATGTCTGTGCTTTTATTTCAGGTCTGGTCTAGGCCTAGCGAAAGCTTATTGCGTTTCTGAGGTATTAATAATCAGCAGAATTAAGGCAATCATAAATAGAAATAAATAAAAGTACCTAAGTATATACATACGTTCCGTATGCCATTTGTAACCTACAAAGCGACGTTTGGTGACGAGATTGGCTCGCGAAGCTTATTACCTACTCTGGACTGCGAACGCCTCGTCACGTCCGCTTCCTGGAACTTGGTGGGAAAACTTTAATTGGAAAATGCTTCTCACCCGAATAATATTTTCATGGCAGCATTATATGACACGACCGACTAGATAAATTGTCGTTATTACTTTTTGTATTACACCAATAACATGTCTCGAAGGACGTTTTTTTTTAATATTATAATTTGCCTTTTAGTATGAAATTTAAAAAATATAAATTACTGCGTTTCATGAAACTATATTGACAAAGCAATTTTAACAAGACTTTTGCTGAATATGGGCAAACACGTACACTGAAAGTAATTAAAACAGTGAATAGAGTCATTTGTACTGCAGAAAAATTGTAATACTACTATATGCCTAGTATAGACGGAATAGTAAAACATATGTCAACATACGAGTAGAAGGTATGTAGGTACATATACATATGTATGTACGTAGAGGTTTTGTTCCGTTTTATAATGCACGCTCGTTCATACACGAGCGAAATGAAAACCGCATAGTGTCCTCTACTCATGTATGTCACTACCTATAGATACTGCTGTAATTGGACGGATAATCTGCTCATATGAACATTCTCGAAAAACGATGCAAAAGCGTGTTACGTAATAAGAGTTAATTAAAATAAACATTGTTCAGATTTCAGTCGTGTTTTTGTTGTGAACAATTATGCTCTTCCCAATAATACGTACTGTTTGTTACATTTTACATTAACACAAAGATAAAAACATCAATATATTTATTAAGGACTCACTTTTAGTTTATATCTCTTATATCTTGGTAGATTTATTGAGAAACCATTTACTGTATTGAATATGAATATCAGCATCTTAATATTTCATTATCAAGTCGCGTGTCAGCCACTACTTCTGCAAAATATTAATTACGTCTTGAATATAAAATTAAATCAAATGTTATTTAAGTTGACAAAGAATACAGTGTTGAATTCGAAACGATCATTCAATGTGTTGTGTCCTAAATATGTATTAACATCGAACAAGCATAGGGTCAACCACTCTCATGCAATATTTCACGTGTCGTCGCGTCATCAATGCCGCAAAGTTGCTCGAATGTTTGTTAAAGGCTTGATGTTACATTAAATTGCTTTTGTGTTGCATGGAAAATTACCCTTTGTGATTCACAGTGTTTTATTTTAATTTTCCAGCCAGCTCTTTCCGCGAAATAATAATTATAATGCACATTATAAGTGGCAGCTCTGTGTGATGTTTATGTCATATTTATGATTTAATTTATGTGAAATTCATACGAATAAAATATTAATAGCAAAACTTTTGTTTTTCGTACAATTTTTCAAACGTGAACTAAGTCAGTGGCAAACCGTTTTTATTTTTACTCCTTATTTAAAATTAGTAGAAAAATTATATAGAAAATAATCCTTAAATATGGGGTAATTCAAAAGCGACCCTATTGCTATCAAGGAAGTCTGTGCGTTAAAAAAAAAATAAGAATTTAGCTATCTTATCGTGTGTTAAGAAACAAGCGGAATTATACGAACATTTTCCTAGCAAACAACAAAGCTACCAGAGGGCGGTCGATATTAACAAATGCCGATTAATTACGTCACTTAAGGTGAAATTGTAATAGCGACCGCTTAAATGTCTACTTTACGGCTATTGTCGTAAAACAACTCTAACAAGAATGTATTATACTGGTGTAACCTTAATATTTTTAAATTACTTACTTTACTATTTATTCCGATACTTTCCTTTGCTTAAGTTTACTATATTTTCTTTGTACTTACTTTTACTATATTTTAACGCTAATATATAATTTTCACATTGTAATTTTTATATTTTACTAAAATAGTAAGTACCTACATAGATAAAATTAAGTAATTTAATATACTTTGGATCTTACTAGTTCACTTTTAGTGGGTTTGATATGTAAAAAATAACAAAATCACGCCTGTAAACCCCGAAGAGGTTGGTATTTTATTTAGGTCGATATTTGTTATATTATTATTGTATCGTCACGGCCAGTCAACGAATGTAACTGGTGAAACGTGGGTGTGTACTACACTCCTCTGCATACCTCTTCAGGGTTTACAGCCGTGATGTTACGTTTACGTTTACATTACGTCAAATTCCTTTTTTTTAATAAAGTAAATGCTTAAAATGATATTTAGTAGCTGTTATGATATAATCATATTGACGTTGAATTGAGATTTAAATTAAGTTATTCTTGTTAATTTTTTAAATTAAGACACGTCAATTTATTTTTCTCGTTCATAGTTTTTTAATAAATAAACCAAATTAGACATGTAAATTTATTATGCTAAATAAATTAAACGGTATCAAAAAGAAAGTTGAAATGTAGGAAAATTCTCGAAACAAATGAACAGAATTAACTTACAACATGGCGATATTTTCTATTTAAACATCTAGATGAACAACGTCCGAAGCAAACACGAACGTCTGTGCAGCCCCTCACACTGTCAAAGCATTCATCACCTCACCAAAGAAACAATCAAAAGACGAACTTAGTACGCGCCAGTCAAAGCTAGTTGTCTAATTTACTTATATAGCTGTCGCATACATTTAAGGCGACTATTGTCAATATCATAGTCAATCTCTTTTTAATATTGCTGGATAAAAACATTTTCTCAGAATGTTAGGCGAAAAAGAATAAAATTATAAAGCAATTTCATAATTTCACTGTAAAGTAACGTATAACCCTGTAAATAATAGAAATTCGAAGTTATAGTTAGTTGGAAGGAATAGTCATAAATACGGAGATTACCCCGTAACCATTAAGATGTCTGTGGTTCATAAATTAAAACGCTAAATATATTTTGTAACCAGAAAGCTACTAACTACTGTAACTACATTAGCAGAAAACTGTGTGTTGTAGCAAGGTTTGGAGGCACAAAGTGTTATTTTATGTACCTACTTGTGTTAATAAACTTGAAAGAATCATAATTAAAGCATACCACATTTAAGGATCACCTATTTCATAGTGGGACGTTAACGTAACTGGTAAAACGTGGGAGTGTACAACATTCCTCTGGCTACCTCTTGTTACCTAATTTTGTTACCTAATGTTACGTTTTTTGTTATTAACGCAACATAACAATACATAATATTTCTATGTAACTTTTATTACAAGTTGTGAAGTCCCATTAGCATATATTTTTTTCAATCAAAAAAGTATGAAAAAGTAAATACAGCTACGTCTTAAGTACGCGAAGATTCTCCAAAGTTATATTGAAAAGAGCGTCTCAAGTCGATTTTGATGTTGACGCACTCTATATTTAACAGGTCTAAAAAGGGACCAGGAAAAGCGTCCCGAAGTTTAATTAGAAATGCTTACTTAATTGGTAGGTAACAACTTTCAGAGTTCCGCGCCAACTCGACTATGTTCCGGATTTACCTATCGTATAATAAAAATGATATGCCTGCGATACGATGTAGGAAGGGTAGTTAAAAAAGTAACTTCACGCCTGTAATCCCCGAAGAGGTAGGCAGAGGAATGTAGAACATTCCCACGTTTCACCAGT
>DWDW01000390.1:0-15206 GCA_018245635.1 Mimoniades versicolor eupheme | reverse complement strand
GTCGAACACTACAAAATTTTCTAATTGAGATTTTCTAGTAGTGGTGCGGAGTCTGGAGATGTGCCCGATGCATGGCAATAGGCTCACCACCTAGTCCATAGTGGGACTTACAAGTAACTGGTGAAACGTGGGAATGTGCTACATTCCTCTGCCTACCTCTTCAGGGATTACAGGAGTGAAGTTACTTTACTTTACTGAAGATTGTCAAAACATAGCGAGTTATGTTCATGTCACAAAATTAGCGGACAGAGAATTATAATCGTCCAGTGTTAAAAGGCCCCGACTTTTATGAACATATACATGTGTACATGCATACATATATAGCAAAGATCAATCATTAATTCGCTCCTGTCCTTGGAACTTCGGACTGAGATAAAACGCTTCAACAGTATTAATATCAGTAGTTTCTAATAACCACACTATTATAATACATACATAGCATGATATGATGTTTTACTATTTACAATAAGAGATGGCGCTACATGTATCTTGAATCACGGCATCGAAGCATTTTAAAGATAACATTTCTTGTATATATGTATGTATATTACACACAAAGGCATTTGGATGAGATTTGGATAATTATCCAATAAAAACGTTAGGAACGCGTATCGTAATAAATTCATTTCAATTGTTACAATCGCTGGTACTAATATTTTTGGACATACGTTGTAGTGTGACGCTTAATAATTCGCCTTGCGTACTGTATGTAATAATCGAGTATAAGTACAAACACGTCTAGTGTATTTTATAGCTCGTATTTCATGGCCGACTCATCCGTTGCGTTAAAAACTTGAATTACTTTAAGGAATATCATATGTAAGTGGCTAAATAAGTATGTGTTTGATTTATATCTCGTGTGTTTCCACTAGAATGCAACTATGTAAGAAGTCTTCGGTGTTTATGAACAATTATAAGACAATCGTTACGATCTTAACCGGCTGCCTTAACTCGCTGGTGACTACATATGATAAACGAGACATGAGGATAAGGAGGGCATTATAATATCATTTTATCATCATCATCATCAGCGTATTCCCGTTCACCGTTGGTCATTGGTCTCTCCGATAGCACGCTACTGAGTTTATATAATTTACAGACACTAAGGTAATAAGAAAATAATGATTAGATGATACTAGTAAAATAGTTATATCAATAATCATTGTTCTTTGAAATAATCCTTGATCTATGTTCCACAATAGCCAGGACGAGGAAGGCCGATGCTGTGACAATATTGAGAAGGCTGATAAGATATATCTCATTTACATTAAAGATGGTGGTGCACAAAAGGAATCTCATCATCATTTCGTGAACTTGAGATCATGATTAAGTTTATCTGGAAACGAATTTAAGCTGTAATTTATATTTAATGTATGCAGTGTGCAGTAATGCGCAAATTGTATGCGATCACTCAAGTACCGAACAAAAGGTGTGAAGATTGCCGAGGGTGATGTAATTGTTGTGCATAGCGAACAAATTTAAACATACTGATTGTACTACTACGACTAAATTATGTATTTGCTTAAACCTCGTAGGATTTTTTGTGACAGGCTAACTAGTATTAGGTACATCTATCTGAGGTCCTTGTTCACGAGCTGTCGCCGATGGCAGCGGGGTCATACGGAAGTATGACTTTAGCAGTAAAGTGCTGATTGTTCCGCAAGTAAATGTATATAAACTTCTTTCAAACGAAATGGCAAAACGCTTACCTCTGTTTTATATAATACCCCTATTAATATAAACGTAACTGGTGAAATGTGGGTGTGTACTATAGTTCATTTCTCTGCTTACTCCTTCGAGGATTAAAGGCATGAAGCTACGTTTCCTCCAAACGGAACTGTAAGAAATGTCTACGATATTTTCTATCTGACTGAAACTAGGTTAACCGCATACGTTCAATCTTGAATAATAAAAATGGCTGCTTATAATATTTCCCCTAACCAAATACAAGAAAATCTTTTCAAATTTTATAAAGCATTTTACGAGCGGAACATTTGACAGCTGACACGCCTACCATTTGATATACAAAGAAACTAGCGTATAAGTAGGTACCCTGCTTAAAATCTATGCCTTACAAGCTTAAAATTCTTTATTTTATTGTTGTTAACCTAACATTACGCCTGTTATCCCCGAAAAGGTAGAACACTCCCACGTTTCACCAGTTACGTTTACGTCCCACTATGACACAGGTGGTGAACTTATTGCGAAATTGATGTTGTTAAAATTTTATAGAAGTACTTTAATCTTTTATTATAGGTACCCTTTTGTAGCCAGGACTCGATTGTGGTCTTAGTCTAGTTTTTTAACATTCCTTTCCAAAATTGAACATTCTGACAATAGGATTTTGTGTTAATCCACAGTTACTTCAATTCGTGTTGCATTAATGTTGGAAACTCTATGGTTCCCTTAACTGTAGCGATAATCTGGCGGAACTACGTTATCGATTGCAGTCTCTGTGTGAAAAACGTCATTTGAACGATCAAATAATGATCATTAGCGTGAAACGTGGCGAGAGTAAATATGGTAGCAAAAGGTAGTTAGCAGTATCATCAAGTTATCAGTTCATCGAAAATAACTTTGCTTTGTTGTCAGTTACGTGACAGTTTGTTGCAAACCACATAGCATGTAACATGCTTAGCATTTAAAATACAGTTGAACAAACCGTAACGATAACCGTCAAGTTAATCCTGCCATGTGACACACCACTAGACGCGGTCAATTCCATAAATTATGGACCATTATGAATTATGAACATTATGACTTACATTTGACCCGGCAACTAAATAAACGTGTCCGTACACACACTTGGCGATAAGGGATTAGGGCGGGAATAACACGCTACTACTGTCGTGTGAGACTATTAATAAGGTTCAAACTTCTACGTAAAACTTCCTTCTCATACAATTTATTGAGTTAAAACAGAATTGCAGCAGAGTAACAAAAAGTCCGTGCGTGAAAATGCCGTCTGGCCGTAGCAAACATCGGAATGACCGTTTTACAAATTTAGTAAAGGCCTTAAGCGTCACCTTATAAAACACTGCGCATCGCTTGTTACGACAAAAATGTGCACTTCACTATATGTATATTCACTTACACAATCAGACGCCGGTGTTAACAAATATGGTTTGTATATTAACACCTCTCTCATTCAACAGATCCCTGTAAACAGTGTAGTCACAATCCGTCGAAAGCGATGATACAGGCCGATCGAGGTTAAAACAGTGGTAATATTTAAAGCACTCACTGTTCCTTTGGTGATAAGCAGTTTGCAGAGATGTTTATTGAAAATGTATTTAAAATCATACGCTTCACAGAAAATTAAAACATGTGCGTTCAAAATTAATTAATTTTTAGCATTGTAGGTACCTACTGTTATTATACATACTTTGCTCCTCCGTGTAATTATATAATACTTTAAAAGGAATGTATGAAAAACACTTTTTATTAATATTTATGTATATTAAAATACGTAATAAACAAAAAAATATATATTCAGAAATAATGAAAGTATTTTGGATTATACTGGAATGCCATATCTTTTAAAAACACTTTAGCTCTTCGCTATAAGCCAATTAATCTAAATATGATTACACTGCGGTAACACAATAAAAAACGAATAAATACATATCAATAACAAAAGAAGTTGCCACGCATGACATCGTATCAGCTTACGTCTTGAAATAAGATCCGGCGAAAGTAATGTCGTTCAAGGCTACCCCAGGTGAAAGTAGTGGGGATGGCGGGGGGTCGGGGGGTGGGGGGAGCGCACGCGCAATCTTTGCGTAATGCGCGCAATCGATGACGTTGACATTGATTTTAAGCGGTCGCCATCGGCATAATAATATGTTCGGTGACCGGTTCGAGGTATCGATGAAATGTTGCAATATTGTTTTCGATTTTCAATCAGCCTTAAAGTATTTTTAATACAAAATATCCTAAGGAATTAGTCACTTTGTATTTAACGAGTACTCGGGGTGTGAATAAAAATATGCTAACATTTCGATAAAGATGTATGGAGAGTCGTAGTAATTAATTATCATCAGTGTGGAATGCCGTGGTTTAGTAGCAAATGTAATGACAAAAAAGATGGACCAAAACGTTTTGTCTCCTAGTCGACAATTTTTTCTTGCCACTGTGGTTTACACTCTTCGGGCAAAATTTTGGCATTTTTAGACATATTATGTGAGAAAATCTTAATACAGTATTATGAAATTTTGATCGTGCAGTCAATTACTGGCTAGCTTAACAGGAAAAATGACACAGAATAACACAAAGTGAACATTTTCTATTAATGTTCTGATATATGTACCTATAAATTAAAGGAAAAAAAAAGTCTAACAACGATTGGAAACATTGTTACAAATATACGCTACAGTAACACGTGTACAAAATTACTTTTTTTTAAAACCTGATAGAAATTTAGAATGATTATTACCAGGTGTTAAAGGCACCGCGCTATTTCAACGCTTTTGCGTAACAGCGCATGACCTATATTAAAAAAACATAACAATTGGAATCGATTAAATTTCAATGATGCCTATTAACTAATTTCCCAAGAAAACCGTTTAACAAACCATTACTGGCCATATATATCAGCAGGAAGCGATGTTAAATTAACAAAGATGCATAGATATTTAGACAGACGATACTCTAGGACGTACTAAAATAGTTCCGGGCATTTGGCAGATCACCAGCCGCATAGACACGATGTAGATAAGAGTAGAGTAACAATAGAGGAAATTGGCGCCTTCGATAAATATATTCCAAATGCTCCCGGGTCGTTATTTAAACGAATTGTGCAGGTTACAGAGTCGGAACCTGACGCACATAATGATGACATTATTAACATTGAATGGATTGACATGAAATTATTGTCGTGCGTTTTGCGCGACTTCGTCAGTTCGTCTGTGAGACATTTACATGATTTATTGTAGTCTCCGATTGGGAACGGAGCGTAGAATGTCGTATGAACATGTTTCGTAAAGTAGTACACTTTGAACATTCAATAGACAGAATGTCTGAATTTCTCCATAACGAACTTAAAAGTGGGCATTAATTTACTGAATTTTAATATATTTGTTTTAATTTTATAAGCTATTTTAATTTTTTTGAAATGAAGAGCAAACACATTCTTAAGTGAACAATTAAAATAAAAACTTCTTAAGTCTTAAAATTTAATATAAAACTATTAAGAGAATATAAGCAAATGTACAATACGATTTGCTATTAATAAATCTCGTTGTGTCGGAAATTCAACAAAAACCGTTCGAACAAGCTAAGTTTGTGATGCCGTAAGATTGTAGAAATTGGATGTTGATAAAAAGGAAATTAAAACAAATCAGAAAGATAATTATCTAAGCTATATTTTTGAGATATAATCATGTAGCGTCCTCATTAAGGATGTTAAACTCCACCGTTCACCGCTGTCACTCTAGATTAGTAGTAGGTATGTTAATGTTAACTCGTGGGCCCAAAGCTTGTAAATATTGAGCCGATGTTAATTTTAGATTTAGAACTTTAAACGAGACAACATTTTGATTAAACAAAATTCGACAATATTAAATCACATTCCATGAAGTGTCATGTTATATGTTTCTACGGAGTGTAGCAAAAGTATTATCATTAGTAGATATGTAGGTACATCTGTAAAATTTGAAATATGGAAATTCTATTCAAAGTCGCCAGTGTTAAATAAGTAGTAAACAAATACTGAAATATTTTTACGAACCTTGAATAAAATAATACACGATTATGACTTACTTCTTCTGCCTTTCTAACCTTGATCTCAAAAACTAGTATGCATATAAAAACAAAATAACATTCAAATATAAATGTTTCGGTACATTGTAGCAGTTACGAAACTACCGCCGCGGTAGAAATCTCCTTAATACGTTCCATTAATCAAAGCAGTCATTAACCGAGTGGATTTACGCTTATAATAAATATAATTTTGTTACAAGTGTGCTTTGATTTATGATTTTTTCTAAAATTTAGAATTAGGTACAATGTATAGAAAACATTAAAGGTCCTTAACGTTTCACAACGTTTAAGTAATTATCGTAACGAATGCAAAATATGTAGAATAAGCGGGGACATTAAGAATAACAGACGTTAAGAATAATAATAATAATAGGACGGTAATAAATTCAATAAATATACTCCGCATCAGAATATTCTTGTGATCGACTATGGCAAAACCCTAAAGAATAAGTACCTATATGTTGTTTAATAAAAGGAAGCAGTGGATATGATCTTATAATTTATTGTATGTTCCGACATAACAAATTAACACATGCGAGTTATTTTCCTACCACCGTTAATTTATAACGACGTTAAATTTATGATGATATTTTAACATTTGAAATATCAGTTCGATGCGTTGAATTAAATAAAACCATCCACAGTTTACGAACTAAACAGTCATTGAAAAAGACAAAATTGATTCCCAATAAGTTACATTTAGACAAAAAGCAGCACAAAATATAGTGTGAGCCTATAAATTCAACGAAATAAACGTTTATATAAATGAATAAAGAAAATAAATAAAAATACATAGATATATAACAAAAAGTTGAAACTAGTATATCGTGACACGAAGACGGAAACGAACATCTATGAAGAACGTTTGATAAAAAGCGCATAATGAGTATTGTCTAAGTATTTTCATGGCCCTAAAATATAACAAAGCGCACGCGCATCTATTTGCGTTCGTCGTAAAACATTCGTTTGATTCGATCAGCCACTTGTGCGTACTTCAAAAAGCCCGAATCGAGGTCGGAACACGTTTGAATTGGTTTAGTATTATTCTGATATGACTATTATAGTGGTAGTATTAGAGATCGATCGCAATGATATTTATTCAACTCTGTATCTATTCTATATACATATGTAAGTTTACGGATTTGTTGGAGGATTTTGTTTGCGCTTGAAGTCGTTTTAAATACAAGTGCTCCACTTGCTATACGGAATGCATTCGTTATTTTACAATTTATAAATCGAATAATTGAACAATTCAATTATTCGATGTTATTTGAAATAATTATCTTTTTTGATTTAATGAAATATCATACCTGAGACTTGGTCTTTATGTCTTTGACTAGTTTTATTTGTCTACGGAGCGAAAATATTTTCACGGAACGTAACATCAAGCCTGTAATCTCCGAAAAGGTTGGCAGAGGCATATAGAACAGTCCCACGTTTCACTAGTTACGTTTACGTACCACTATGGAATAGGTGGTGAGCCTATAGTCATACATCGGGCACATATCCAGACTCTGAGCCACTACTAGAAAATCTAAATTAGAAAAATTTAGTAGTGCCCGACCCGGGAATCGAACCCAGGACCTCCCGATCGGCAGTCGCACTTGAAACCAACACGACCAACGGCAAGTCAACGGCAGCCAATGCTTAATATGTTATTATTCCTTATCAGTTTTATATTTTTCGTAAACTTTTGAAGCAATATATTACACAGTCTAGATAAAATATTGAACATACATGGTCGGTAATGGTCTATGGCTCATAGCAGTATTAAATCAATGCTTTTGCCAATGCTTCAAGATCATTATACTTATTACTACAGATTTATTTATGATTAAATGATTAGTATACCTACATACAGATTTACATCATAAATTTTATAATTAAGTGATCAGTGTTGTAGATAATAATAATATTTTGAACACATGGCCATCTGTTTCCAAAATAAGCATAACGAGAACTTAGGTTATGGTACCCAGACGGCTAATAAACTACATAAAAAAAGTGGGAGTCGAACCCACGACCACCGGCTCAACGTCAGGTTCACCAACCACTGCACCGACGGGCCAGTCGTAAATATATATAAGTACAATATAATAAATATACGCAAAGCCATTCGCTAATAATGCTCTATACACAAACATAGGTTAAACTCGCGGCGCGGGCAGTACAATGATGTTTTCAAATGCAATACATATTGCAACTGGCTCACATATCGTTGGATAGTCAGCTTACCATACACATTACAAAAATAAAGCAATAAATAACAATTATATGTGAAAAAAACAATACGTTCGATATGTTTCTTAACAACGAATCGAATAGTGGGACTCCAACCCACCACTACCAGCTCAGCGTATTAAATTGCAAACAGAAATGAGAAATATATACATACATATATAGCGCAGTAATATAGTCAGATTAGTTAAATTCCTTAAACCCTCACAGGTGGAAGTTCTCTTAAAGAGGTTAAAATCATACGCTGGCACACCGTGGAATATTCATATTTAACCATATGCCGTATTGCAACAATTATGACCAAAAACGCTACAATGTGGTTATTGTTAGCTGATATTTATAATAAATGTAAGAACAAAATCTTTTTTGCATTTAAATATACCCATGTATATTTATGAAGTTGTAAAATATAATATATTTTATGTGTATGTGTATAATAATATATTATATGTTAAAATTCCAATAAGAAGCCGTACTAAGATTTGCAATAGTAGTGAGCTTGTATTTATATAAAATACACTTTTTGTATTGTAATAAATTAAATTAAATTTCCTTTTTATTTCGTAATTTTTATATCCCCATTTTATTTTTGATTTTAATTTTTTTTCTCATATTATCTTATTTTTAAGCTATTGCATAGCTTTTACCGCGGGCTTTGAGCGCGGCGACTGAATCAAGAAATTCCGTAACGAAAATAAAACCTAACGCCCCCCCACTCCGCCTACCGTGTAGCTGAGCTCGGCCGAGCGTTCGCTTAACGTGTATCTACATATGTATATGGTACGACTGCACGAAGCTCGCACGGATCGACAAGAGCTGCTCCGAAATCGGATGAATATGTAAGCAGCTGTTTGTGAGAAAGTATATAGGTGTATAGGTATCTATAATATCTTTATTATACCACACACCTATGTACAACAGTGAATAGCAGTTGCTGGTGAATAGCTTAAAATTTGTGTATAAAGTATTTTAAATATGAATAAACAAATCTTATCGGTCACCACGCTCAAAAGTGTAACTTGAATTAATATCGAAGAAAATACTTGAATTAATATCAAAGAAAAAACTTGAATTATTATCAAAGAAAAAAAATAATACATAAATAAATAAATAATTATAATTGCATAAGCTGATAAAAATGCTATGCAATAAGCTTTACCGCGGCAGTCCCCGAGTGCCGCACGTTTTAATTTTATTATTCCTTAATTTTTGTAGCACAATTATCGCAGAGCGGAGGCGTCTCACTTTATACAAACCGCAAAATTGTAACAAACTTGTGTTATAATCCTCTTTCGAGCAGCTCCACAATGTAAACTCACAAAGTAGCGCAAACGAGCTCCCAGCCCGCTACTATGCAAGGACCGTCAACAAAATAGAAGCTACCACAAGCTAGATATTAATCCATCCATCGGTTTAAACCATTTAATCCATCATTAAAATGTGTATCGTGAATGTGAAAAGCATATTTAACGATCGTTTTGATGATGTTATTTCATTACATGATTAAAACCAATTTAATATAAGTGAACACTACTGTAGTGGCGTTATTTTTCCACATCGTTCTAAATATTTAAATGTATAATCCAAAATTGAGTAATATTCGCTCGAGGGTCGCATAGCGCAGGCCTGTCGTGCAACTTACAAAATATTATAAAAATATTGTTGTTACTCTCTCGACCTTTCCTATAAAAACGAAATAACTGACTATAATAATGAATAAGGGCTACCTTAGCACGTTACTGTGAAAGGATCCTTCGCAAAAGGAAGCTCCACCATATATGGTTATTAAATATTACGATTAACGAATAAATAGTATACGATAATATTTCTTGATAATAAAACGATAAATATTAAGTTTAATAATAAATAATAATATGATATTTTTTTTATAAATAGAAGTTAATTAATAATCTTTTTTCCTAATCCGTCTCAGGAATGTAAAATTATTGCTAAGTTCTTTAGCCGTACTTTGATAAAATGTATAGTAACAAATTTCGAGTAAACGACATTATTTCAAGATGTTCTTTATTAGTCTTTTAATCATCAAAGTGACTAAATACGTCTATATTGAACAATATGTATTGTAATGTATGTAGTATTCAACTTGGCGATCCAATGATGCTTTTTGTCTCAGAACGCAGGCGCTTCTCATTATACATGCTATGGCCTAGCCATAGGCCGATCGATTTACGCAGCATGGCAAAAATTTTAAACTTCTGCTTAGTCATTACTAACAAATCACCTAACATCCGGGTGGTCGTACAATAGGGAACTCCCTATTTAACGTTAATTGTAACTACAATTAACGTTTCTAACCTTCACATTCATAATGTATAAAATGAGTATTTAAATTTTAATTAAAGGAGGAATATTGAAAAGGTCCGTAATAAAAAAAAACTAGTATAACCGAAACTAATTCTACTCCAAAACAGTAGGAAAATTAATTCAAAGAAGTAGAAAACTATAAAATTTTATAACTAATATATGTTTTATATTTAGAACTGCAAATAGTAACTACAGTAACATATCAGTTGAAAAAATGTATCATATGTAACGTAACGTTAAACTATGTATTCGTTTTTCCAACAACTATTTTTCTACTTCAGATACGTAATATTCTGAAATATTTATATCTACAAATAAGTTAATATTTGGTTTTCAATTCGTATCCAAGGTTCAATGTTTGTTTAGTTACCTCCGTACGACAACTGGTACGCGCGATACGCGACAGTGACGTAATGCTCGTCAACCTCTTCACCCTTTGCTAATGGAAGTTAGAAACATGCTCTTCACTAGTACGTGGCATCTCATACAACTACAGCATCATTTCATGTGATAAAAGTCTGCACATATAAATATCTTACTTACAGAGTCGATATCTTAAGAGAGATAACAGTTAATATCTTACTTACAGAGTCGATATGTTAAAAGAGATAAGAGTTAATATCTTACAGAGTCGATATGTTAAAAGAGATAAGAGTTAATATCTTACTTACAGAGTCGCTTTTACATTTAATTATCATACACATGTACATGCTTATATTAACATGTACATATATGCTTACCATTAATGCCTAAGTACAAACGAATAAAACGAATAAATTACGCTTTCATACTCGGAAGAATTATTTTTCAACAGAAAACAGCCAATCGCCGGGGAGATAAACTTTCAGAAGAGAATGTTAAAAAAATTACTAACAGAAACAAATCTTTGAAAAGTGGTAATGTACACTTACCGAATATGTTAAAAGTAAGCATCGCTGAAGAAACTGATCGATAATTAATCCAACGATAGGACAAAACAAAATTATAAGACTTCACACGAAAAACAAAAAAAAATCACTGCACCACATTGGGTCAGTTGCACACGAGTTACAGGAAGACCATGTGAAAACAAATGTCCGTACACTGCACCATTTAAGATATACATTGCGCGCCCTGTCTCACAAAGCGCTGCCCGAGGGATAACATAAAACAAAAGGAGTTCTCGCGACTCGTAAGGATCCGTTCGGCTATATTACTGGGTCCAACGCAACCGGGTGTGGTGCCATCCAAGTTACGTACATACTAGCGCGCATGTGCGGTGAAATTGTGAACTACATCAACCGCAGAACTTTATCTGCACTGACGTCTTTCCAGCTCGGAAGGTGACTCATGAATAATTACTGGCATTTAGAACAATGTTGCTTTGCAGACGGCACAGAACGATGAGGATACATCTAGGCAATGTTCCGAGGCGTTACAATCAAAACCAGCCTACTTTACACACGACACGACACTTTTATTTTACTTACTTACTTATAATTTCAATGTCGAATGAAATGGAAACAGATTTTGAAATGTACCCAACTCGAAGATCGAATCCAGAACCTACCGATCAGGAGTCGTATATACTTGAATTGTATTTGAAATTTAATTGTATATACTTGTATTTACTTGAATTTGGTGGAAAATTATTGATTTCAATACATTGGTATCCCCTGTAAACCATAAAACAGTAACAAAAAAATATTTAAAGAAATATGTCCAGTTTTTGCAAAGTTGAATTACCATACAATCAGCTTACTCGAGGATTTTGACTTGAAACTGTATTTACAACAACAACAATCGTAGCAATTCCAATTATTTTACAAGTATGTAGGTATGTATGTATTAGCACAAAGGCCGCTCCCCTCAGTCGTTGAAAACCCTGCGAGCTTGCACAGCACAGGTTAAGGGGGGCCATAAAATGCGGGACGAATCGATTTTGTCTGTCCCTCGCCCCTCCGACCCCGTCTCCCCGTGTCACCCAACACAAGCCAAACCAAACGATACTTCGCTACGGACTATGAGATAAAAATCTCACACGTTGTATTCTCCACCAAATACTATAATCCTTACTAATATTATAAATGCGAAAGAAACTCTGTCCGTCTGTCGTGATCTCTTTTCTTCTTGCCTAAACCTTAAAATAACAAGGAAACATTACAACTTCTACACGAACCACAATATACTATGAATACCTACTGTGAGAGACCATCAAAACCTATATACACCCATTTACTAATTAACTTTTAATTTACCTATCTCGCCTACCTACCTTGGCTGACACCGACTCCAAAAATAACCATAGGTAATTGTCCGTACATTATATTATCGTAATAATTTGATTGACTTTGACGAATTATTATACACTGCATTCTTTATTTCTCTCCCTCTCTCTCTTTCTCTTAAAAAACATCTTACTACTACTAATCTTCCACTTAAAAAAACATCTTTTTACTACTATTATACCACTACTACATATTCGTACTACAGTACTGTATTCGATGATTGTTTTCGTCGTCATCAGTACAGAGTTCATTACGTAACTGTAGCTCGTTTGTTTAAATTTGTATTTTATTAAATCAAATTAATTAGAAAATCGTGGCTCTTAAATGTTAATCTAAGCATGGTAATCTTAATTGTTAAAATGTTCATAGTCCTTGCCATAAAGCATGTAGTTTATCGTGTTACAAGAAATGTGATTCAATAATGTAAAAAAAACACCGCTTTTACGATACTGACGCAATTTGCTTTGCATGTATTCGATTTAATGTATGTTAAGATTATCTGTTAGGTTATCGCTTGATACTGTTAGGAATGTAATAATAACATTGTCATTCTATGCGGAACTTTATTGAAATGGAAAGTGAAATTGTAATAACTAAAGCTGAATAATAAACGTAACATCACGCCTGTAATTCCCATAGAGGTAGGCAGGGGAGTTTCGTACCTTCCCACGTTTCAGAAGTTACGTTTACGTCCCGTTGTGGAATATATGGTGAGCCTATCTCAATACACCTGGCACATATCCAGACTCAAAGCCAATACTAGAAAATCTAAATTATGAAGTTCCAATAGTACTCGATCCGGAATTGAACCCATATTCTCTCGATCGGCAGTCACGGTACATACATAGTCACCAATAACGCTACTTGACTTTCAACTATTTGTTAGCGCTATTGTAATGTCCCCGTCTCGCGTGTTAACGTGTATCATAAATATATCGTGAGAAAAATATCTAAAAGCAATACAGCCAATTGAAAAATGGGCAGTTACGCTTTTTTACCGCTTAAAAGAATATCATTGTGATCACGCAGAAATCACATTTGCTCATACTGTATGTCGGATTGTGTTATGCCTATTTTTCACGTGTGTTTTGATTCATATCAGGTCATCGGGTCCCATACGTGTCTTTTGATTGTATCTTGTAAAATATAACATTGTGGGTGGAATGTGCTTGACTGTCACAGTCCAGTAGCAACAATATAATTTACAATACGTATATACGCGGGCAGTTAGACATGCGGCATTCCAGTTTAGTCTTTAGGGATAGCAATGTATCCTTGACCGCGACTATGGAATAGACGCCTGTATTCAACAGTGAGCTATGGAGCGTAAAATGATTTTCTGTCAGGGAAAATTTTGTACCGATGTCCATACTTTTGTCAGATACATATAAAAAATATTAAGTTCCGCTTGATACACCTTTCCATATTTAGTTGCCGATGTCAAAGTACATATTTGTTATATTGCTTACAAAATATTTAATTAAGTGGATCAATTAAAAACGCTGAGATGAAATAATCAGAATCAACACAAAGTAGGTAAATTTGTAATATACGTTGATATACATAATTATAATGTTTAATACAGCATTTTCGTAACGTAATAAACGTAATAAACATTTTAATACAGCATTTCCTTTCAACTATAATCTAGTTTATATGAAGGTACTTCATGGATTAAGTTAAAACTATTTGTATCCAAAACTTATTATACCATTTACAAACGTTGGTTAAAACTGTTATTGTGATAAGCGGTGCAGTTGGTCGCAGGAAACTTACAATATATCCGTTTTCGATTACTATATCATATATTTTGAAAATGATTGGTCTTTCTAGAAAAAAATATCACCGCGTGTTCGTTGTATCGTCGTTTTCGCATACAGCTATTGTTCACGTATGAAAATATTGCTCAGTTTCCTGAGAAAAAGCCACTAGCCAATCCAAAAACATAGAATACTGAACGAGGATTTTGAATAATTTATAAATGTCTTTGGGTACAAGCCTTAATATGTAGTTCATAAAGCACGTAATAATATGTAAGAAATGTTAGGGACCTTTCACATACACCGGACTCCTGGATATCGGTGGTGGAAAACAAAAATGATATCCCACATCGAGTCATGCAAATTTATGATAAATGTGTCTGGAACATTAGAAAATGTGTGACGTAGGTGTTAGAGCGTTGCTTTTCCATATTGTCCAGGAGTACTTAGCGGCGCGCGTGAGTTCGGCGTGTCGCGACGTACCCACCCCGGAGGTGGCGTCGCTGTGCAAGGCGAACACCGCGTCGCTGGAGCAGTACATCAACCACGTGCTCGTCTCCAACACGACCCCCGAGACCATGTGCCACATCGTCGGCATGTGCAACAATCCCCAGCTGGACAGAGCCCTACACGTGAGTTGTTCCTATGTTAGATTAGTAGCATGCGGAGCATATTATTATTAGCATAGTATTAGTAGCATGACATTGGTCATGTCCATGATTATTGTAGCAT
This sequence comes from Mimoniades versicolor eupheme, assembly GCA_018245635.1. Classification (NCBI taxonomy): domain Eukaryota; kingdom Metazoa; phylum Arthropoda; class Insecta; order Lepidoptera; family Hesperiidae; genus Mimoniades; species Mimoniades versicolor. Next base: position 124 of record DWDW01000390.1, on the reverse strand, counting down.
CTATCGCGTGCACGAAACAGTAACCGATGCAGTCTTAACATAATTTAGTCTTATTTGTGATATTTATCACAAATAAGACTAAATTATGTTAAGAGTGTCGTCGATTTATGTCGATCTATATACC
>DWDW01000389.1:0-15207 GCA_018245635.1 Mimoniades versicolor eupheme | reverse complement strand
GGTTGGAAATTCGACCTCTCACTCCGGGAGACCGGGTTCAAATCCTAGCGCGCACCTCTTAAAAATGTGCGTTTTAAATATAAATATCACTTACTATAACGGTGAAGGAAAACATCTTGAGAAAACCTGCACATCTTAGAGTTCATAAAAAAAACTGTTCTCTAAGGCGTGTGAAGTCTGCCAACCCGCACTTGGCCAGCGTGGCAGACTATGACCTTAACCCTCCCATTCTGAGAGGAGATCTGAGAGAATGATGAAAGGGTCGAAAAAAAATGCAAAATAATTAAGCCTGTGAGATAAAAATGTTTTACACTTGGTGCTCTCAGGCTACTTCTTAAGAGATTGGGCGCTACGTAGTGTAATAACTTGTATAAATAATACTCTTGTAATAACTCATAGAAGTAATACTTATATAACTCGTAAAAGCAATGCCTGTCCGTACTTTTATAACTGGTAGTCCTATATTGTCAGCTGTTACATGTTGTACGAGTATCATTATGCCTATTGCAGCCCACTGCTGGGCTTGGCTGGGCTCCCCTGAAAGGTCATGCCTATAATTCCCCCGCTGAGTATTAAATACACAATTTCCTAATTTTAATTCTACATTAACTACATGTATGTACATTTTGTATAAACTAAATAGCAGACTTTTACAATTTGCAACGTCATTTTAATAATAATGTTCGTGATTCTGTCCAATTATTATTTATGCTATTATACTGTCTGCAATAATTGTATAATAAATATACGGATACGGCATAAAAATCTAAACAATATTAAACCTGGTACTTAAACTTTTTGCTACAAACTTACTTTATAAGGTTATAATTAATATTGACTATTAGTTTGCATATGCTCAATGACTATTATTATTATTATTTTGTTTCACTAGGGGTAGGCAGAGAGCACGTAAATGTACGGATACGGGTATCCAGGGAGTCCTAGATTCACGTATCTTAACCAAGGTTGAATAGTGGTTGATGGCGGGGTGATGAGTGCCCGAAACCAGCCGGCAGGTGCAAGGAGGATTATGAAAATTGGAGAATCATAATAAGCGGTGTGTAAAGCTAGATATACATAATGTATCTGGCAGTCGATAGTTTCTACCTATACCGTAAGCGATGCGAAATGACCATACAATAATGATACGAATAAAGATATTTTACACCGGTTACAATGTAACAGGCGTACCTACATGAAAAACGACCGTGCAATGTAATAATATTTCACTGTGAAATTCTACGAAACTTATACACAAGTACGCTCGATACATTCGTGCATCTGGCACCTTACATGACAATGGGTGTTGGTACCGATTGTACGGACATGTTTAACTGTTAACATAGGTCATTATTTGAGGTTCAACTATATTATAAGTAGTTAACGACATGGACCTTGGCACGTTATCCGCAAAGGGTTGAAGATGTTCTCATTTGAGCAGTATTGACACAGCGTTCGTTGAACGTGGAGTGATTGTATGATGTAATGGGGTGTATGACAAGTGTTACGCGAATTAACGCATCCTCTGTAGGTTGAATTCTAATGTTCGAGTATGTATATTTGTAGAATTCCAAGGTGTAGAATTCGCGTGGATCACATGGATTTGACTACTAATTGATTTTATTTATTGTGTAACATGGACTGGTTTGTTACTTAGTTGTTATTTTTTATATATCACGCTAAGTCCTTCGCGGGGTGGTCAGAGAATAAATAGAGCCAAATATTTCCATAGTACCTACTTACATACTTCAGTTTTTGACATTGTGTTCGCTCGTTTTTAGAATGAGAATTCGGGCCACGATGAGTCCAGCAACGGTCGAACAGTGGTTTCTGTGCTCGCGAGACTGGACGAGGAGATCGCTAGCTGCGAGAAGTCGTACCCTGCGGAGAGACTGGCTGTGGTGACTGCTGAACTGGACAGCATCCAAGAGGCAAGTTATTTTGTTTACAGATAGAAATAACAAAAATTCAGTCACAAATTTGTACAAGAGTAGTTAGGCACCCTCGCCATTTGCAAATACCTATATATTTTTCTTTTTGGAAAGAATATAATGTACTTTTTATGTTTTCACAGGAAATAACAGAGTTTAAAGAAACAAATATCTCGGAAATAACTACAGAATCTTATGCTAAAACTCTACACCAGGTGTGTAACTAGATTTAATATAATATGCAGCAAAAATGTATAATTTTTAATACAACATATTTCTACGTTTGCTTATTATGCTATAAGTACCAAGTTAGGTCTAGTAAGAGATCTGGATACTCTGTACTCGCTGCCTACACTGTTAGGAACCCGGCGTATTAATGTAACAATAATTTATATATTTCGGCAGATGTTCGTGAGCTTAGATGTATACAGACGACCGATGTTGGCTTCGGAAAATGAAGATTTTATAGCAAATGTAAATAGAAAGGTAATATAAATGAAATTGTATCGTTTATTCTAACGTAACATCACGCCTATAATCCCCGAAGAGGTAGGCAGAGGAATGTAGAATACTCCCACGTTTCACCAGTTTATTCTATTTTGTCGTTTATTTTATCGTTTATTCTATAATATCAAAATTATATTTTATTTTAACTGGCTCGTTGGTCGTATTGGTTGCTAGTGCGACTGTCGATCGGGAGGTCCTGGGTATAATTTTTTTCTGTCCGGACGTGTGCCCGGTGTATGGCAACAGGCTCACCACCTATTCCAAGGTGGGACGTGAACGTAGCTGGTGAAACGTAGGAGTGTTTTACATTCCTCTGCCTACCTCTTCGGGGATACAGGCGTGATGTTAGGTTTGTTGTATAATTGAATTATGTATTATATTGGAGGAGATGCGCCGCTTGGAGCTGCAGTGGCTGCGCACGAGGCAGCGTGCACTGCGGCGGGAGCAGCGGGTCCTGCACGCGCAGCTGTTACGCATGCGCTCCTTATACAAACAGCTGCAGCAGCTACTTGGTAATGAAGAAAATGAATGTATAGCATTATATAATTTAGATTTTCTAGTGTAAATATCTAGTAGTGACTCGGAGTTTGGATTCCCAATAGGCTCACCACCTGATCCATGAGGAACGCAAAATTAATTGGTAAATGCTGCTAAACTAGTGAGTAAATGTTGTACTACATTCCCTTGGGAATTTCATCTGAAAGTAATCCTTAAAGAAGCACATTTAAATGTGTACTTCTCTGGGTATTTTCTTTTCATGCTGTTATCCTGATCCCCAATACGACAATAGTTAGTACCTATATACGTATTTATAAAGCGGTTTTATACACAATCTTTAATTTTTTCATATATTACAAATTAGTTTTTCAGTAAAAAAAATATAACATTCATCATACTTATACTATTTAAGACTCCATTTGGAGCGACGGCCCGCGCCCCGGTACGCCCGTGGAGGGGGAGCTGGGACGGGCGAACGCGCTGCGTACCGCTCTCGCCTCAGTGGGCGCTAGACTTCGCGCGGCAGTCGAATGTATTCACACGGCGTTGCAGTTGTTAGACAGTGCACTGCCCGCGTGGAAACTAGCTTCTGTTGGGAAGTAAGTCATACGCAGACTTGCAGACGAATATAATTTGTCATAGTAATACAACTACGGTACCTATTATTCTTTAGTTTCTACGCTACGTCTTTTTATAGACGTGCTATGAATCTTCATGTCTCGTGTACTTTATTTAATCACTTATTATTTCTCATATTGTTCCCTTGTTGAACACGGTTGTTCTCTCAGCACGAGAAGAGTTAACGCCATAGTGTGCCACGTTGGCTAAGTTCTGGTTGGTAAACTTCACTCGCCTTAGAGAACAGTGTGCGAGATTTTAACCTTTTTTTTAATGAGCGCCCATCTTTGAACTGTGGATCACCGTAGTTATAGGCTAATTTCTAAACTTGTACACTATTAGGTACTGTTTAATTCAGTTTGATTGAATATACTAAAATTGGCTAAATGTTGTTGATAGAGGCGGATGGGAACGAACGTTGGCGTGCGCAGACGCATGCCATGTGTTGATACAAGCGCGCTGTAGTGAGCGAAGTGCGCGCCGCGTACTCGCCGCGCAGGCTGCGCCGCGCGCCGCGCGCTCGCTCAGACTCGCCCTGGACTACGCATTCACTGACCTCATGCATGATCATAAGTAGGAAAAATCCTCAAGTAATATTATACTAAGCTTTAGTTTTGTTTGTGCTATGATTTTATGCATGCTATGCATATAAAGTAAAACATGATAAAGATCTTTTTTTCTATTTTACAATTCGTTTTGTTTTTGACGCATGTCTTCAAACTTAAATTGTGGATGTTGATTTATGATACATTAATTTTATTCCATAAAATAAAATGACAATGAATGTTTTTTAACAATAAATTTAATAATTCACCATAATAAAGGATTTTTTTGATTCGTTAATTTCAGGTGTCACCGAGCAACTGAAACTTTTATGCAATTCAAAGAGGCTCTCATACAACTCGTAAATTCTATACACCAGGTAATTATAACAGAATATTATTTGTTTTAAATCTTAATAAAAAATAATGATTGACGAAGTTGTCAACGTACATTGACAAATGTTATTGTTATAAACGTAGTAATTCAGTAAAAATGTTCAGGAGACCTAATAGAATATTTGTATTCCGCGATATTTGTCTCAAAACACAAGAACGGACACATACAAGACAGGTTAATATATTTATCAATGGCAAAGCAGTCACCGTTCCGAGTTATTTTACCATCCTTCAAGCTTTGAGACGAGAACGGATCACAATACCTACTTTCTGCTATCACGAGCGACTGTCCATCGCCGGAAACTGCCGGATGTGTTTAGTCCAAGTTGAAGGCATGTGGAAACCGCAGATAGCCTGCGGAGTGCCCGTATTTAAAGATATGAAAATACGCACTAATTCTAATATAACACGTCAGGCTCAGGAAGGCGTTTTGGAATTTATTTTAACCGATCATCCTCTGGATTGCCCAATATGTGATCAAGGTGGAGAATGCGACCTACAGGACCTATCGATGAGATTTGGGAATGATCGCTCCAGATTCACAGATATACATTTCGCGGGTAAAAGAGCTACGGAGGATAAAGATTTAGGACCACTTATTGGTACCGAAATGACTAGGTGTATTCATTGTACTAGATGTATACGGTTCGCATCGCAAGTTTGCGGCTTGGATATACTCGGTACAACTGGACGGGGAAGCGAAATGTTGGTCGGTACCTACGTGGACAAAATGTTCCTATCTGAATTGTCAGGGAACATAATAGACTTATGTCCTGTTGGTGCTCTAACAGCTAAACCATACAGATTTAAGGCGCGACCCTGGGAGGTTAAAAGGACTAACTCCATTGATGTCACAGATGCTACTGGCACTAATATTGTGCTAAATCATAGATTCGATAGAGTATTAAGAGTCCTACCGAGAGAGAATGACGAGATTAATCAGGAATGGGTGTCAGATAAAGGAAGATGGGCGATAGACTCGTTAGAGATGCAGAGATTAGTGACACCGATGGAAAGACGTCACGGATGTTTGTGTTCTCTAGAATGGGATTGTGCATTGTGGAAGGCTGCTAAAATCATAAATTCTGTGCCTCCAGACAAAGTTATGGCAGTAGCGGGACCACATTGCAACGTAGAGACATTAGTTGCTGCAAAGGATTTCCTTAATATGCTCGGATCGGATAATACGTATGTTGAACGAGATCTTACGTATTCTCTTACGGGAATCGATATAAGGGCTGGATATTCCTTGAATATAAATATGAAGAATATAGTAATGGCAGATAAAATTTTATTAGTAGGCACAAACCCCAGATTCGAGGCTCCGGTTTTAAATGCTTGGATACGACAGGCATATGTGTTCAATGAATGTGATATTTACGTTGTGGGGCCTAGGTGCGATTACAATTATCATGTAACTTACTTAGGTGAAGATGCTCGTGCTATGGCTAATGCGTGCCGGGTCATGAAGGATGCTAAAAAACCTCTTGCATTTATCGGAGTTTCGGTATTACAAACCCCGAATGCCGGGGATATTATGTGTTCCTTGAACAATATGGCATTCTGCTTTAGGGGAAATCCTGAATGGTCCATTATCAATGTGATCACAAGAGAGGCAAGCTTTGCTGGTGCTTTGGAAGCTGGTTGGAAACCGGGGGCGGTGAATGCTATTCAACAAATATGCCCTCAAGTACTAATATCCTTAGGGGCGGACAACATATTTTGTAATTGGAAACCGCCATCGGATTTAAATGTGATTTATATCGGTTTCCAGGGAGATGTTGGTGCGGAGTACGCGTCGGTTATTCTTCCTGGTAGCGCCTTCACGGAGTCAGGAGGCACATATTTAAATATGGAGTGTCGCACTCAGTACGCTATGCCAGCAGTAACCCCTCCAGGAAAAGCTCGACATGATTGGAAAATAATCAGAGCTCTGGCGGAGTACACCGGTATTTGCTTATTTTATAGCGATATCAGTACCTTGTGCTGGAGATTGGCTCAGGTCAGCCCAAATTTTGGCATTTATGGACAGTACCAAGATAAGCTGTTTGCTGAATTGATACCGCCGTTGATTGAAACGAGAGTGAGGCCCAGTGGGTGTCTGGTCGTGGAGATGAAATCGTTGCAAGACTATTACTGTTCAGATGTCTTCACTTACAACTCTCCAACAATGGTAAAGGCACTGAAAGCGGCAGGAGAGTTGAACCGGTCAAAGTATTCAGATGTATAGTGTTATCTGGATAGAAAAAGTTTCCCTTCAATGCCAGCAAGGTATTGCCAACCCCTCTGGTGTAGCACATGCCCAAAGGGTACCATCAGGCCCACCTGTTTATTAGGTTCAATTAATTTTAAAATAAATTGAATTAGTACCACATATTCAATATAACATCGCTAATTATATTATTTTAAATATTTGGTATCATAATTGTCTGTGTATTGAATTTGAGTGTATTACTTATAAATGTGATTATAATGTCAAAATAATTAATTCGTATAAATTTTAAACAGCTAAAGACAGATTAAACAGCTTTTATCTTTTAACATGTTTTAGTTAATTCTAACTTATTACTAGTATCCAGTTATTCAGATACATATTAGAATTCAGTTTGTTATTTATTTATTTATTTATCCAATTAAATTACATCAACTAAATAAATACTGTGGGATTGTGATGAAGCGGTTACTATCGAGGTTACAGATTCAAGTACAAATCACAATAATTCTCATGAATTCAAAGTATTGCAGAATCTAGTGATGTTGCTTTTCTTATAAATTCAATCCTCAATCATTCTTTATTAATTGCATAAGGTACGACAGGTAAATTAATACTTTGCCAATATTAACCTATTTCATTGCATTTACATTTCTTATGTAACAAACGTGATTTTTACTATAGTGTAACTCCGTTTTCCTTTTTTTGTGTCTAAGTCCAAATAAAATATTGAGTAAAACTCACAATTTTATCAATCAATGTGTGCTATTTCAACAGGTGCTTTTGAACAATAGGGACAATCTAGCAGTTGTCGAGAGAGAAGTATTGGCATATAGAAAACAGCTGAGCGCGGCCAGAGTGAACGACATCGTGAAGAAAGGATTGGCGGATTTGAAATATAATACTGAAGCGTTAACGAATCTACGGGCGCGGCGTAATTAGAAAAAAAAAACTTGTTGAATTATTTTATGACTAAAAAATTAAACATACTAGTGTGTATAATTAGTAATAATAATGCCTTGAAATATTTACACACACACGGCATTCACTTTAATTGCAAGGTTACTTTTTCATAAAGTTATACAATTCAAACACATCTCCAATTAAATTTTTTTTATATTTTAGAGTATTTATAAGATTCAACATCATGGATAACCTGACATCCGCGGTTCATACACTTTTCCACCACTGCGGCGCTAGTTGTTTACTTTACAAGATGGCGTCAATAACTGTTTATGTCGGTTGGGAGTTATTTTGGTGTGACAAAAAATTAAAATAGATACTATAAGTAAGTCTTTTTTGGTCATTATACATTTTTCGTTTAATTTTGGAATATTGTACTGAATGTACTAAGACAGAAGTGACTATGCCCCTCATTGTTTGCTTGTTGTTTCCGAGTCTAAGAAGAAGAGTACTTTGTACTTTATTCGCTACTATTGCTCTATGAAAGAAGTAAAAGTAGAAAAAAGTAGTTTAACTACTCTATTTAAACAGGGTCAAGTTATTAACCACCTGCCTGAGTTACTGATCAAATTAATTAGAGCATTGTAGAAATCCTCACACTAAGGTTCTATAAATGTTGGGTATGAATATGCAGAACACCTTAGTAATAAAACATATGAAGGAAGCAATTGATTTCCATGGTGTACATTGTGTTGTAAAATAAAAGACGAATAATAAAAAAACACAATCAAATTTTATTAAATATCAAATATTGTATTGTCTAACACGATTCCTTAACTATCATGTTTCACATCAATATGTTATAATGGCATATGATTATACTGTTACAAATACATTTAAAGATAAAAGGTACAGCGATAGTTGAAAGACAGAAAACAGCTGAAAACTAACATTCTCAAAGGAAAATTTGAAAAAGTACATGTTAATATCCGATATAATGATATTGTCGTGAAGGAACAAGAAGTAGACGATAATAATTATAACATACCCGTAATCCAAAATACAAGGAGACAAAGATAGGAAGAATTTCAAAAATCATTAAATAAAAAGACGAAAGTAGAAGACGACAAAAATAATATGAATGAGATGAGAATCTTCTCAGATATTGAAATGACTCTTAGAAGCTAGTTTAAGTTAAAATAGAAGCAACGATAAAAGGAAAAGGAAATCGGAAAAGGTATATTGGAGATATGATGAGAACATTTAAGAGAGCTTTGGTGTCCTTCAGGGGACTGAAACTACGACATGTGAAAATGATGATTCTACTTTTTGTACCAGAATTTCAAATTTAACGAATTCGGCGACGTCATGATGTTTCTTCAAGGCAATATTTTCACCTGTTTCAGCAAGGATCACTGACATCAGCTACTTCATTGTTGTTCGATGTAGAATCTTCAATTTTCTCATCATTTCATAAATATAAAGAAGAACGCACACAGAAACACACTTACGTTAATCGATATATACTTGTCACAATACATGGGCTTAAATGCAAAATCTACAAAAGATACACGATTATGACCCAAACGGTAGGGATTAATAATAGGGCTTAATAACTATCAATACATAAGTTAGATCCTTGTGCGCCAAAGCTGCAACGAGTCTTTGATTGTAAGCGAATCAGAGAACTTTTGCAATGGACTGAGAGATCAGCTCGTTGGATAGAACGATAGGCGGAGAGAAGAGAACGGTACGAGAAATGACTGAGTATGGGTTTCAAGAATCAGATAGATGTTTCCGATGCATAACAAACTATGTATTATAAAAAGACCTTACTGTTTTTGGATTGAATTCTTGAAATAAACAGTGGGAAGTTCTTGAGGGTCACCCGAATTCCTACAATGTTGTTCTGCGTTCTTATCTACTCGTTCGCCATTCGTCATTCGGATCCTGCGAAGCATTACCTCAGTGGTCGATTGCAGACAAAGATAGCTGGCTGTTAAGTTAAGTTACAACGCTGATATGTGGCATGATGTGTCACGTGTCACTTGGTCGCTAGACTGTCTAGCCCTATAAGTCTTCTAAGGGGCCAGTTCCACTCACAATTGATATGCAAACATATAAAAAAAGAACAATACCAACAACCTATAATCCAAAATAAACAACTAACAACAAAGTTTTGGGACTAGCAAAACCTACACGTAATTTGTGCAAATAATATTTAGGTTTAATAGATAAATGCACATTCTCTATCAAAATAGATTTTCATTCTAAACAGCGCTGAAAATAGATTTAGAATATATTCAAATTCAGAACAGAACAATATTTTTTTAACCAGTTGATAAAATGACAAGAATCAGTAAAATTCCTTTAAGAATATTGCGAATATACATATAAAGATGCGTTTAAAAATGACTAGTTCTGTGCTAGTTCACATTGTCATAATTTCGACATAATATTTTTATTCCTATATAAAGCGACTGGGGCCAAATATCTAACATTGATTCGTTAGATTCTAAGCTAAGTGAAGCTAGAAATATTGTCAATCCGTAAGCCAGACAAACTCAGCGGCTAATCTTTGCGTCGAAAAATCGTATAGACACCTTCCTAAATAGCGTATACTTAAACATCGTACAAACATGGAAGCACTCCTGCGGACAGACTGATTGCTGGCTAATATTGATAATATTACACACGTAATTTATAGAGGAATATATCTATCTGCCGTTGTAAATATTGTAAGAGCTATTGATATGCCGCGGGTAAAATGTAGAGTTTCCACACAAAACATTGAATTATAAATAAACGATAGATGATGTTACACATCGAAAAGTCTTTGGTAGCGTCACAAACTCAACAGTGAATATTAGAATAGTGATTATACATGTAAGTAACAAAAGTAACAAGGGATGGGGTAACGATAAAAATTGGAACAACGATGTCCACGATGTACCTAGCCCGAGGGCGACCGACAGCGAAGCAGCCACAAACACCTTCCGCTCCGCTTACACTTTGGTGATCGTTTTCATTTTCCTGCTTCGAAGGCATCTGAAATAAACAGAATTTGATTTAACGTCACTAGCTATTCGCGGTCCAAATATCACATTCCTAGCTTCAATCACTTATGCTGTGTTTATATGTTGGATATAATTTTAACTCAATTTGCTTATAAAACAATCTTGCTCACCTAACGAAGCCGCGGTAGAGCATGAAGGAGCCGTACAAGCTGAGGATGATAGTCGCCGACCAAACCACCGCCAGCAAGGAGCTGCTGCCCTCTGTGAAGTGAATAAGAAATTAGTGACAAATTATACATTTACGATGACTTATTGAGATTTACTTTTAAAGCAGGTGTAAAAATAATATACGCCTGGGGCATTATAGGAGTCTGGTATAAGAAAAGTATTTATGCATTATGTACATATAAAGGTCATATGAGTACAAATACGGCTATCACTAATCCTGTAAATCTTCATGGACTCTTTAGTACAATACAATATTCTTTATTGTACACTAATTTAGAATAAGAAAGTAAGAAAACATTTACAAAAAAAAAACCATAGCGTGCAATGGGCGGCCTTATCGCTCTGGTTTCGATTTCTTCTGGACAACCTATATTCATAGCAGAAAAAACAATTAAGGAGTAAATAGGGTGTCGTGCGCTGAATATGTGAGGTGACATAAAACATTGAGAACAACACAGCTCATATAGCAGGTAGCGAGTGCAAGGGGGACAGCATAAAGAAGGAAAGGGAAGGTGAAAGGAAAGCAAAAAGATTGAAGTGAATTTAAGGTCAATTTATGTAAAGAGTTTACCAATGTATCCATCGTGGAAAGTGTCAGGTTCGCGGTTGCGGCGGGCGCGTTCCGACACGCCGGGGACCTCCTCGCCGCTGCAGTTGGCCCACTCGATGGTCACGTATCTGGTCGAACATTTAAACATCACGTGTTGACATGGCTTTAGCAATTACTGTACTGTGCGTCGTGGTGTATTCAGACACTCCTACTACACTTTTCACTATTGAGGCCATTTCTGTAACGATCGCGCCGTTTAACTTACCGTTATTGTTTTGCGTATTTATCAGAAGGTAGCGCTGATAATCGTCACACAAATTCTCTTGCTACGTTGTTAGCTCAGTGCGGCTGGTGCAGTCACCTGGAGGACGAGGAGCAGGCGCGCGAGGCCGGCAGCAGCAGCTGGCGCGTGCGCGAGCGGGCGCCGCCGCGGCACGCGCCCCACGCGCCCCACGGGCCTGGCGCGCCGCGCGCCGCCCGGCACCCGCACTCCACCTCGCACGTCTCCTCCTCCTGCCGACCGGTTACCACTTCTATTGCAACATCTAACACCAATCTTCGATGATTGGACAGGAAAGAACGTCCGATGAAATACTCGTAGTAACAAAAATAAAGATTACAATGTCAATGTTGCCGGGGACGTCGGAAGCTGAAATCGCTGGGCTCATGTGAAAAAATGTTGAATGTAGAACAGGCATGTCACGTCTGTATGTGTAGAAATATTTGGATTTCGGCGCACCCCGTCAACCTTATAAAGGATTTCGCGTGATCGTATAATAATAGTCCAAAAATATAACTTCAAAAGTTTTCAAAGAAATTTTATTGTAGTTAGAAGTTAAGTATATATAATCGAAGATTTCATCGCTGATGGTTCGGACCTGATGGTGCAAGGAGGGCACCACAATCCTGCCGGGCAGCGCGGAGACGCAGCGCCAGGGCTCCAGGAAGGCGTCGGGCGCGGGCTCGTCGTAGGCGCCGCTGAGCTCGCAGCGCGCGTGCGACAGCCGCACGCCGGCGCCGCACGCGCCGCGCGCCTCCTCGCCCGCCGCCGTCTGCGGGACACTCGGCGTTACGGCCCCGCGGCGGCCACTAGCGCGGCGACGACGGCTTCGCTTGGCCAATATAATATTTTTAAATATTTGAAGAGTGACATTAAGCTTTGTTCGCAACCATTGTATCACATATATAAAAATTAACCGAATTTAAAATATACGAGTTATCTTAACAATAACATTACGAATACTGCTCGAAACGGGTCTCCATGGCTTCCGCACACATAATAATTTCACTTTTCCATGGAAAAAACTCCTGCATGTTTATGTTTTATATTTTCTAATAGTCTAATAGTGCCTTTTCAAAGAGTTCGATAACATTTACCTGAACATGGCATCCTAGGACAGGTCTCGCGACAAGTCTAAGACAGGGCTCCCTGGGACACGGGGCGCGCTGCTCCGTCGGAGGACAGGCGCGACCCGGCCACACTGCCGATGTCAGGTGTTGCCTGTGAATATTATGGTTCTGTCAAAATTGAGGATAAAATAATTTTATTGCGACCACTCTCAGTTTAAACCTCACATTTTATTTTTCACATATTGTTTTAGCGTTATATTAATACTACGAGTATAAGACTAACACTGAACTCAAAATTCATTCATAAACAATATCTAAATTAACCGATTAAAGAAATGACAGTTATTGGAATAGACTGTGATATATCAATTTGAGAACTACTTTGTCTGTATTTCACTGAGATATTAGAAGCAGGTGTGGCGGTCGTGGTGGGGGTGCGCGACCTGGTGCGGCGCATGTGGCGCGCGGCCGCGTCGCCGCACACGCAGGCGCTGGCGTCCCACGCGGCCCACGCGGCCAGCTCGCAGTCCACGCCGCACGGCACGTAGCACCACGACTCGCGCGCCTCGCTCGCCGTCAGCTTCTGCGCGCAAACACGCACACGTTCCATTTGACATCTTCTTGCGTAACTCAACTACTCATGTCACTTAATAAATACCATTTTTTTTAATAAAATTTAATTCATTTTGGTTAAAATCAACCACTCACTTGGTTGTATTGTTTGCAAAATGTTTAATGTTTAATGAGACTTCAAAAAGCTATAAAATTTGAATACATACTTGCACTTTATATAATACATGAGGTATTTTAGTATGGTAATGTGTACTTACGGGGCAGAAGGAGTCGTTGACGAACACGCCGTCGCTGCGGAGACAGCGCACGGCCCTCTTCTTGGTACCCTCGCCGCACGGCGAGCCACCTGGCACGAGCAGATGTCATTTAATTATAATATTTATGAAATTGTCAAAAAATAGCATTATAAATGAAACATTTACAGCAGTTCTACTTTTCTTTCATACATACAGTTTTTGACCTGTAATGGATTACATTCCTTACTATGTGGGAAGACGAACTCATTGTTATTTAAATCTCTCTAGAAGCGAGCGTAATCTCGTCAACGATTACGAATTAAATGGAATGAGCGAGGCACCCAGGGGCTGGCAGTCGTCCCAGGGCGCCAGGTGCCAGGCGGCGCGCGCCGGCGCGCACGGCTCGGCCGCCACCAGCGGCGGGCACGGCGCGCCGCCCGCCTCGGCCGCGCGCAGCACGGCGCGCGTGCGGTCGCGCCGCCCGCCCCACTTCGTCTGCGGCCACACACCGCGCATTGCATCCGGCATCGAAGTGAAACACACGTGGGAAAGACATTCAGTTCCTCTCCGTTTCCTCTCCCGGGGTCATTTAGGGTGCTAGGCGTTTGAGACATATAGCAAGTGCCTCGAGAAGGTTCTATCTCACGTTTAGAACACGCTTAAGTGCTGTTAAGCATTTTGTTCTTGAAGTATATCCAAATACAAATAATTACGTATCGTTAATTGTATAGCGAGGGGCGAGCTCTGCGATCCCTAACACCCATTCTCAGTGGGAGGAATATGAATAAAATTCCTGAAGAAGGATGGCCTATCTGCTGCAGTAGACTTAAGACGGGCTGATAATGGTGATGTGTATTCGAGTTGAACCTCAAAAGTTATCAATCAGGATGTCATATTTCTTTTATCGCCAATGATACTAGTAACACGTTTCGTCGATGACGGCGGCCGCGGCTCGAGGCTACCTGTTGGCAGGGGCTCCACTCGGACCAGGCGCTGACGACGCAGTCCCCGGGGCAGGGCGCGCGGCACGTGCTCTCGCGCACGGGCGCGGGCCCGGCCGCCGCCTCGCACACCGCCTCCTCGATGCTGTTGTCGTGCGAGTCCACGCAACTGGAACGATACTTATTATTGTGATAGCAGTAAGAGGGTCCGGAAAGGTCTTTTTAGACAAACTGTCGATCTGGAGATCCTGGGATCAATTCCCGAGGCGGGCACAAATAAATTTATCTAATTTGGCTCGTGTGGCTCGGAATCTCGATATGTGCCCGGTGTATGTCAATAGGCTCACCAACTATTCCACAGTGGGACGTAAACGTAACCGGTGAAACGTAGGAGTGTGCCACTCGGGCTACGTCGCTCTGCCTGCCTCTTCGGGAATTAAAGGCGCGAGGTTAATAGGGTCGTGTGTTAATAAGCAGTGACTGACGCGACGGTCCGGTTGACGACGGCGCGGCCGCAGAGCGCGCGGCGCGGCGCGCACGCGGCCCACGCGCCCGCAGCCCAGCGCGGCGCGCGCTCGGCGCACGTGGCGCGCTGCAGCGTGGCGCCGCACTCGCGCCCGCCCGCCGAGCCCTCCTCGATCACTTCCCTGCCAGTCGTTCATTTTATATTTTACAATTTTTTTTCTCAAATACTTTTGCAGTCAT
>DWDW01000388.1:0-15207 GCA_018245635.1 Mimoniades versicolor eupheme | reverse complement strand
GTATATGGCAATAGGCTCACCACCTATTCCATCGTGAGACTTAAAAGTAACTGGTGAAACGTGGGAATGTTCTACATACCTCTGCCTACCTCTTCGGGGATTACAGGCGTAAAGTTACTTCTATACTTAAAAACAGGAAATGAAATTTTTTAACGATTTCCTTTATAAAATAAATAATTACCATTAATAACGCTTAACATTTTTTTTTATCAACAATTTTTTATAGTAATTAATATTTCTCCACATAAATAATTAAAACTATTGTTTTTAATATTTCTAAATAACATTTGTTTATTTATTCTTTGTAGATGTTACCAAATTAATGCCAATTGGCATTATCTACCAGTGGTTCAGGTACATGTTAGCTTCTACGACTTTTTTTTGAACTTCTTTAACCACTAATAACGAATACAGAATAAGAAGGGTAATAGAATGTGACCCTTTTAGATGTACAGACATAGTCAATTGACACTTGATCTATTTAAATCGTTTATCGCTCACTCAATTACAGACGCTCATTCAGTGGCGAGCTCATGTCGAGTTATTTCGATCAAAGTTACATAGAGTCCTTTGATCCACGACTGAATTCCAGTGAAATTCGATGAAATTATTCAACTAACGAACCATGATCGTTAATTTGCAAACATATTCATATATTCTGTAGGAACTTTCATAGATTATTCATGTGATTTCTTGTTATTATTATTATTAGATCATCACAACAGATTCCACACGGGGTCAGAGAGTGCCAAATATATCTACCCTTACAGACCTGCCACGCTTCTTCCACATTTATCACTCTCTTCATACATGTATCGAAAACTTCAAACTAATATCTCATAATCCTGTAAAACGTTTCATGTTTATGACAAAAACGATATTGTTTTTGAATATGTCAGTAATAATTATCTTGCTTTTTTTTTACTCTTTTGACGTTTGATTTGGAACAAATTATTTTAAACGCCTGCCTTTGTGTCTACGCCGATTTTTATTACAATCTGTTCAGTAATTCACCAATATGCGGCACTCCTCGCTCCCTGCTTACCCCGTAACAGACCTGGAATGACGGTAACCTGGAATTCTAATATATTAACAGATAATTTATAATACGTTACAAAATTACTTAAAGCAGAAACGCGAGGGCGGAATCTAATTATTTTGCACTCTTACTTTGCCCTCAAAATGTGAGAATTCGTTACTCAATGACCGAATTGGCGCGAAATAGAATAACGTAACATCCTGCCTGCGATCCCCGAAGAGGTAGGCAGAGGAGTGTAGTGCATTCCCACGTTTCATCAGTTACGTTTACGTCCCACCATATTATAATAGGGGATGAAACTATTAGCACACACCTGGTAGAAATCCAGACCCCAAGCCACTACTCTGAGTTACTCTGCTCTGAACCAACATCTGAGTTAAGAAAATCCAAGAGTGCCCATCCAGGATTTGAACCCAGAACTTCTCGCGCAGCAGGCATACTTGCAATCAATAATCGAACTAGGCAACTGGTTTAATAATGACGATAAATAAAGGGAAATTTCAAATCTAAGCTGCCACTATGAAAAAATTAATTATGACAAAACCCTACACCATTTAGTGGAAGCTTCTAGAAAACGGACTGTTCTCTCACATTTATTACTTGAACACACCTGCGTCTGTTCACGTTACGTAAACTCTTGCTCTGATTGTGAGAACTAAATAAAGCGGGCCATGCGAGACCTTTATCTCCACTACAAATGAAATAGATGAGTATTTTTTGTGGTAGCAGCTGCGGTAGAAAATTTCATGTGTTATTTGCTGGTCATATTTAACCGGCTCGGAGGATTTTTTATTTACACACTTTGCTGTACATGTGCGAATCTATGCTTAATGTAATTTTGTTATTTGCCTGCCGCGTTGATCGTGTTGCAAAGCGCGACTGTTGAGCTAGAGGTCCTGGTTCGATGCCCGAGTCTTGTATTGTTGTTAGGCTATTGTTAGGCAGGGGCGTAGCTACCGCCGTATCTGCCGTATCAATTATACGGGGCCCCCGGGCCACGGGGGCCCCCAAAGTGTGTAAGGAAAAAGAAATAAAAACTTCCTAATTTATTTTATTTTACAAATGACAAAATTCTATAAAGCAATTACTTTTTATCCCGCCTTAAGCGTGCGTTCAAAAGTTGGCAACACTCTACATCGTTATGGCGGGCTACGGGACTTCCCCGTTTTACTTACTTCATCTGCAACTCAGCGGGGAATCCCTCAATAATAAAATCGATATCGCGATGTACGTGTACGTACATACTCTACATTGGATGTTAAACCACGGAGTGCAGTGCAGTGTTTATTTACGCGTTTTATGTAATTGTGCATTACATTGTAATTCAGTACAAACAATATTGTTCTTCTGGTTTAACAATATTAGTAGCGATTTGTAAAAGAAATGGGTGAAAGGAAAAGAGATTATCCCAGCGGTGCTGAGAAAAGAAAAAGTAAACGGAAAAGGGAAGAGGTTATAAAAAAAGTGCCCAAAATTTCTTCATTTTTTCAGAGACAAGATACTGTGAGTGATTTAGATTGGAAAGGTAAGTACTACCCAACCCATTTATTCGGGGTCCGTAGTGATAAACAAGGAAATCTTTTAATTTCGGTCTGTCAATCTGTCCGTCACAAAAAGCGGTCTCCCCCCCCCTCGATTTTCACAACTACTGTTCCAAAAATCTAAAAAAGATATTGGAGACTCCTTACTAATTAAACTTTTACATGAAATTGGCTTGGCAAAAATCTTAAAACGGATAAGGTTTAAAAATAAATGTCAAATTGTAAAATTAGTTCTTCGAAAAACCGAAGTACTTACTAATTTACACAAGTACTATTTTACACGACGCTAATGTGGATCTGCGTGGTTAGATACGCGTGGTTGGTTTATTATTTACCTGTAGCGAAGGGTGAATTTTGTTTTTAGGGTTCCGTGCCTCGAAACAAAAAAAAAAAACAAAACTCTAACTTATCTATAGGATCAATTTGTTTTTAGTTGTTTGTCTATCAGTCTGTATCGTATCGTAAATTGTGTGTTGAGAACTTCAGATGTGCAGACTCGCTTTCGGGTTGTTCTCGTTTTGTATGGCCACTACACTACGCGCTGCGTTCAAATAGCACGCAGGTGTAATGTAACGCACGGACGGGCTGCAGGTGATTTTGTATCTACTAATACGAGCACAATCCGCGTAGTCTGTGTGCGTCTGAACTGAACACTCTCTAACTGTGACTCTTAGTAAAGTTATTTATTTATATATAACTCTTTTTAGTTTAGTATCAAAGCATTCGTATTTATTTTTTAACGAATACTCGTTTATTTTTAGATTCTTCTGAAGCATGTTCTTCGTCAAATATCCATTCGGAAATAGAAGAAAGCCAAGCACATACTTCATCGGATGTCCATCCAGAAATTGAAGAACACCAAGTCAACGATTCAGATATATTTGAAGATTGTAATATAATTTCATCAGATAGAGGAAATTTTGGTGACAATTTATCTGAATGCGAACGAAAAATAATTTTTAAATTGGGTCCATTTAAACCACAAGGACCATTTCCAAAAGATTCAGAAAGTAACCGACCTTTTTCGGCCTATTATTATTCATATTTCAATCAGGCAGGCATAAAACTTGTAAGACCATGGTTATGTTATTCTAACGTTTTAAACAAACCGTACTGTCATTTCTGTTGGTTATTAGCAGATCGTCAAAACAAATCGTACTCCTCTGCTTGGGTTAACGGTGTTTCAGTTAGAAGCAATTTTACGCAAACTATACTTGACCATGAAAAGTCACAGCAGCATATGAATGCCTCACTCTCTTATAATAATTGGTTGCAAGGAAATACCATCGATACTCTATTGCAAAGTTAAATCAATAGTAAAATTACATTCTGGAGAGATGTACTGCATCGTATAATTAATGTTATAATTACTTTAGCATCTTGTAATCTATCTTTGAGAGGGCATGATTCTGATTCTGGAAATTTTATGGCAATTTTACGTTTGCTATCTAACTATGATGCAGCTTTACCCTTAATAACCTAGAGTTTCAATTTTGATACTAATATTTTAAACCGAATATTCACATTACTATTAGTTTTTTTTATATGTTGGCTGTATGTATTTTACTGTTGTATAGTATTCTATCCAACGAAATTAAAAAAAAAACAAATGTCATTATTGTTTTATTTTATCTGTGACATATTACTTGCGCGGCAAAGTGAACAAGTAAACACATTTTACTAAAAGTTTTGTTGAATATAAATTTGATATATTTTCTTTTTCTGAAGAATATAAATACTTTTGAGGTAAGTGAATACATTATTTTCGCTATGATATAATTATTTTTAGCAAATGCATGTTTTACTTGAAGAAATTAGTGCTTTTTTTTTGGTATCAATATTGATACTTCAGGCATTCCGCCCTACATAAAACCTACCTACTAACTCTTTAGCTATAAAACTTTTTGAACTTTCGTTTCATATTTTTTCTGCATAGCTTGGTGTGGGGATTACTTTTGTTTTTATTTATTATAGAAATTTATCCAAAATGCGGCCAGAAGAGATTGAGAACATATTGAAGCGGTTAGAAAATGGTGAAATTTCGGAAGACGATTCCACCGACAATGAAGATGACATAGACTATTATTCGAGCCAAAGAGATCGTCTGATGGAGCTAGATGATGAAGAGGATGTAGGTAATTTTCCCACTGACCCAAACTTGGATGCAGATCCGCCTGCAGCAAACGTAGATACCGACATGCAACATAATTTAGAGACTGTTGAACGAAACCCAACTCCTACAACCAGCAGCCAGAACAACCTGCAAACGGCACCTTTCAACTCTAGAAACTTAGTGTGGAGAGTAAAAAATATGGATTTAGTCCAAAATGCTTTCCAGTTTGCTGGAAATACTGAGTATTCACAAGAAATTATGAACTTAGACACTCCATTTCAGTTTTTTTCTTATTTTTTCGGTGAAGACATTTTGAGATTTCTAGTGGACGAGTCAAATAAATATGCCTTCCAAAAGAATCCCAACTTTACAGAACCTGTAACTGTCTTAGAATTACGTAAATTTATTGGAATTCTTATTTTTACTAGTGTATATCATTATCCTAGTGTCCGGTCATACTGGTCAAACATTACAAAGTTTGAACCCATAGTACAAACAATGAATCGCAACAGATTTGATAAAATTAGAGAAATTTTTCACATGAATGACGACTCTAAACATTTGCCCATTGATCACCCCCAGCACGACCGACTGCATAAAGTAAGACCAGTGATAGACTATTTGAACAAGAAATTTATTACTTTACCATTTGAGCATCGTCTATCACTAGACGAGCAGATGTGTTCCACAAAAATGAAACATTTTATGAAACAATATTTACCCAACAAGCCCCATAAGTGGGGATTCAAATTATACGTGTTATGCTCTCTGTCTGGTTATGCCTACAGTTTTGAGATTTACTCGGGAGCTAAGGACATGGACCGTTTACCTGGCGAACCAGACCTCGGAGCTGTGTCAAATACAGTTATTCGATTGCTACGACCAGTACCAAGGCATGTCAATCATATAATTTATTTTGACAATTTTTATACGAATATTCCTCTGGTACATTACTTGACCAACGAAGGTATTTATTGTCTTGGAACAGTACAGAGAAACAGGCTTGGAAAGTCGTGCAAGTTGCCGGAGAAACGGGATATTATGAAATCCAACGTACCCAGAGGAACATATCACGAAAATGTGGCCTCTCACGAAGGCCTAGAATTGTCGGCCACAAGTTGGAAAGACAACAAACAGGTATTATTACTATCCACGTATGTTGGCGCTGAACCAGCGGATACTATAACCCGCTACGAAAAAAAACTAAAGGCCAATATTCAAATATCATGTCCTCGGGTTGTAAAAGAATATAATGCACACATGGGCGGCGTTGATTTGATGGACAGCTTCATTGGTCGATATCGCATCCGCATAAAGTCGAGAAAGTGGACAACGAGGCTCTTCTACCACTTGTTAGACATGACTGTCATCAATGCTTGGGTACTGTACAAAAAGGTAAACACAAGGAAAGGAAAACTTCAGAAGAATATTATGAAGTTAGCAGATTTTAGAACTGAGCTTGCCGATACTTTATGTAGATATCAAAGTCACTCAAAAAATAAAAGAGGCAGACCCAGTACCAACAGTCAACAAGACAATACAGTACCCTCTAAAAAACCCCGGACAGGTGCACAAGTACTACCCCCAACTGACGTGCGTTCCGATTGTATTGGCCATGAAAAAATATTTATGGAGTCTAGGAATAAATGTAAATTTAGTAATTGTAGGAAACTTACCTCCTGGTTCTGTAAAAAATGCAAAGTATCGTTATGCGATAATAAAAACAATCGATGTTTCGCATTATTTCATGCATAGGTCATTTAAGATTTCTTTATGGCCATAATGCCTGAAGTATCAAAATTGATACCTGTTTTTTTTTTAAATAAATATGTAAAATAAATATTGTGATTTATTTAGCTATTTTTCCCTTCATCTAGACCCTCAAGCAAATACAGTAATATTTAAAAAAGAAGACTCGCGTAAATCAGGCTACTAAGGGTTAAAAGAACTTCTTCTAAAACCGAAAGGCGAAATAAATTATTTAAGCCCTACGATTCAAAACGAAATTATTAGTTTGCTTGGTACCACCGTTAGGAGCAATATTATCTCAGAAATTAAAAATGCTCCATTTCTGACAATAATTCTGGATACAACACAAGACTTGTCAAAAATTGACCAACTTTCTGTAGTTTTTCGATATATCTCGGTTACAGAAAATGATGATAATGTGCCTAAAGAAATAAAAATCTGTGAGTCCTTTTTAGGATTTATAGCAGTAACCGATTGCAGTGCTGTAGGTCTGAAAACTGACATTTTAAATTTGACTAAAGAATATGGAATTGATTTGACTAAATGTAGAGGACAGGGTTACGATGGAGCAAATGTTATGTCGGGTGTTTATGGAGGATTACAAACCCTAATAAAAGAGCATGCTCCAAATGCCGATTATGTTCATTGTGCTGCGCACGCTTTAAACTTAGTTTTAAACGATGCTGCGAGACACGTTCGTGAAGTATCGACTTTTTTCGATAATTTAGAAAAAATATATACTTTTTTTGGCAATAGTATAAAACGCTGGGCTATGCTAAGTGACGATCCATCTGAAAAATATTTGATTACTCTTAAAAAGGTATGTCCAACCAGATAGTCTTCTAGGAACGACGCTTTATTAGCGGTAAAGAAATTTTTTTTACTAATCATGAAAACTTTGTACCAACTAAATTTAATTTCAAGTAAAAAAGATGAACGTGAAGAATGTAAAAATATAATTATTATTTTAGAGAGTTATGATTTCTTAGTGCTCGTTACATTTTTTTCTTCACTATTTGAAATTATTAATCCTATTTCTAAAGCTCTACAGCATGAAAATAATGGCTTACAGAAATCTAGTATTTTATTAAGTAATCTTTTAAATAGACTGTGCCAATTAAGAAATCAGATTTCATTTAATAGTTTGCTAAATGAGTCCAAAGATTTAGCAAAAGAGTGGGGGGTAACAACTGTTTTTAAAAAAAGTAGGCGAAAGATAACGAAGCGTTTTTTTGATGAGTTATCACAAGATGAGAGAATTTCCGACCCGGAATCCTATTTCAAAGTCAATGTATACTATTGCTGTTTAGATATATTAATTTCTCAAACTAAAGAAAGATTTCAGAGCCTTTGCGACCTGAGTAGTATGTTCGAAATATTACAACCGGAGAAACTCCTATCTTCTTCAAACGAAGAGATATTAATCGCTTCCGGAAAACTGTCGGTTAAATACAGTAAAGACATCTCAGTTAATCTTTGTGACCAATTAAAGGCTCTAAAAACATGCTTAAAATCAGAAATTCAAAAAATTTATTCCATTAAAGAACTCATTGAATTATTGCTAGTAAAATTCAATAGTCTTGCATCTAGTTTTCCCGAGGTAATCACAGCATGCTTTTTATTCTTGACCCTTCCAGTTACAACCGCAACTGCTGAAAGAAGTTTTTCAAAATTAAAACTGATAAAAAATTACTTAAGAACTTCGATGGGACAAGAACGGCTGTCAGACCTCTCACTATTGTCCATAGAGGTAGAAACTTAGAAAAACTAAAATCATCATCAGCCATAAATGATTTAATAAATCAGTTTGCCGAAAAAAAGGCAAGGAGAATGAATATTTAAAATTTGATTTTTATTTGTAAAATGGTTAAATTATGTTATGATAAATAAATATTTCTTTTCACAATATTTTTTTTCTTTTGTGAAAAATCTTTACCCCCAAACAATATAAGGGCCCCCAAAGAATTTTTTATACGGGGTCCCGCCAATGCACGCTACGCCACTGTTGAGTATAATGAAAGTTTATAATTTATTATCTCATCATCATCATCATCAACTTAACCCTGTTGCATGAACATAGACCTCCCTCGAGGGGTACTACCCATTTTACCCATTTTTTTTTACCCATTATCGCCACGCCGGGCATGCGGGTAAAGGATATTTTATTATTTATTTTGAAAAAACTTACAGCAACGTACCCGTCGCCACTTTGAATATTTAAATTAGAAAAAATATAGACACATGCTAATCACATCGTGGGAATCATTTTACTAGTATGGCGCTTTAATTATACATTTATAAAGAGCAAGGACGAATAGAATAATGCCACATGATATTTCGCTTAGTTTTCGGAATATCTAAATTTCTTGATGTTTTTAGTTAATTTTGCTATATTATTGGAATTACAATGTCACACTTGGTCCTTCACGCGGTAGGCAGAGAGCACAGGATGTTAATACTTGTTACAAACTTAATGTGATTCTTCTCAGTTCATGTTACTTCACTTCAGCTATCGCTTTGTTGAAATCAGACATTTAGCAGATTTCAATACAATTAAGTAATGTCTGTGAGCAAGCCTTATCTATGACTCTATTCATAGTATCCCTGTCTACCGGCTCTACGGCTAAAATAAAAGTAGGTAACACTAAAACATTATCAAAACTTAAAATTGCCCTTAAAACATCTGAATTTTATTATATTTGGGGTCATCCAGTTATTGTATTGCGTTGGGGGATGGTTGACCGCCCTTCCCCCCCCCCCCTTCTTCCCCTCACAAACTCATTTCCAAATGTCCCACCCAGTGGCCCCAAATGACAAGACGCGTAGTTTTTTCTATTTATATCATGTTTAAAACCTCCTGCGTATAGAAAATGAATTGTGCATTATGTTGGTTACAACACAATTGTTGTTATAATATAGGTTTTTGAATACAAAAAATATTGAAACATACGTACAGATATAGAATTTCCACGGAACATAGCAACAAGTTCAATTTTCAAATTTCAAAGTAATAAATATAATATGGCAAATCTGACTCACGTAACGGACACCGAATGCATCTAAAGTTATTTACGCAATTATAACAAAAACCTTTCACTCACCTCCCAAGGTCTGTCCGTCCATCATAAACACGAAACTCCACAAAGTCAACAAAATAAAATAGATCTTAGCCACCATTTCGTGTAACTAAAATGTTAACACTTTTATTCGTTATCTGTTCGATATTTTAAAAAGAATGCCAATTCAAATTTCGAACGCGTCGTGCTACCAACACGATATTCTCGCCGACTGTCTGTTTGACATTTTCTGCTATGAAACAAAATACCGTACTACACAGAGCCAAGGAAATTTCAACTCTGTCCAATTGCAATAAAAATGAAAATGTTTCTTAAAGACTATTTCAACCGGTTGATTGAACTTGAGGTCGCATGGAAGCATTTTAAATTGTAGCATTATACCAATAGAGTAGATAATAAATTGAAATATATTTTGAAACCGGTTTGATTATCAAACCGTGACGCTCTGTGTTTGAAAGTTTGTATTTTTACTCGTAGATACTAAGAAATATGTAAACGATTACTTTTATTGTAAGGCATAGCCCCTTCCTATTATACCTAAGGGTACTTTCTTACACATCTACTTTCGGAATACCACTTGATCTGTCGATTTTATTACTATCCAATGGGAAAGCCCAGTTAAGCTTTATTATTTTTTGCACGATGGAAACTCGTGCGCTAAAACCGAACAAAATGAGGAAAGAGCCGAAACCAGTCGAATTTATCCGAAATATATTTATGAGTCACTATGTTGCACCATGAAGATTTGTATTTTAGCCTATCCATATTGTATCCTCAGGTATCAGTCTGTATAACAGTCTGCCCATATTGTAGTTTCTTAGATGATTTGGTCGCGTGGAAAGAAGGAATGATGCGGAAAAACGAATGAACGAATGAAGAGACGGAAGAGGCAGCCATAGGCGTACATACATCAACGAAACCGGAGTCTTGAAAGAAAGCAAGGTCAAGAGCGACTTCAATAGACAAGCATATATGATGATTTCATTGAATGTAGAAGACGAGAAAGGGGTTGGCAGTACCAAAGCAGACGGAAATCGTCAGCATCTGCATACCCCATAAAAAATAGGCGCGATGACATGTACATATGTGTATATAATTTCATGTATTACTACACCTAAAAATTATAACAGTTTTTTTTATTATTCATGTGTTTACTACGCACGAATTCAACAGTCAACAGAACATCGCGCGTGTAACTCCCAGAAGTGATAGGTAGAGGGGTGTAATACGCCCACTTTTCACCGATTCTGTTTAAAATCAAATGGAACGAGGGCAGAGTATACTAACATTAACAACAATATCATCTATTGCCCCACACAAGCTGCACTCCAACGAAGACTAGTAATATTGAAGAACGCTTCACGGTATGCGTAATACAACTTTCTCTTTCAGACATTGCGATATACTTAGCCGCCTTGACGCCTGTAGCTCTGCACTTTGTCGAATCTATTATGTTTATGTATTAATATGAGCGTTATTCATTATTTATGCCCGGTTTGTGACAATAGGCTCAACTACTACACCATTGTGGGGCGTAAACATAACTGGCAAAACGTGGCAATGTATTAAGCTCCTCTCCCTATTCCTTTGAGGAAATACAGGGTGCTTACGTACAATAGGGGGACCTAATGCCTAGTGGCATTCTCTTCTGGTCAGTCTTCGATGACAGTGGGAAATTAGTGTAGGTTTCATATGAATAGGAAGGAACAAAAACGAATCATAAGGAAGGAAAATCTTAGAGATGAATAAAATACGGAATAATAAAACGACGGGGAACATTAAGACTTTTTTATTTATTTCACAACAATTAAAAAAAACAATAAATAAATTAGAGATCATATTAGCTAGCTAGCAATGCGTAAGGAAAATGGCAAGATTCAAATACTACGAAGAGGTAATGTAAATGTCTGTGTTATAACAGAATATTATTATTAATAACACCCATTTCATATAATTAGGTATTGGGATGAACACCTTTGAATAATATGATGTAAGGCACGAATAATTGCAGATTGTAATAATAAATACATTTGATTCGAACGATAAAAAATCACGAATAAAAGTATATCATTCTCGGCCAGTTTTTGAATAAGGAAAATAGTTTTTTTTTTATCTAACGCAGTTTCTACCTCTACACTATTTATTTGTAGAATGCATTGGATCAAAGCTACACTAAATCACGTGTCTATTACCGTAGAGCTTATTATTTTTTTATTTCTCCTCTAATGCCACAGACTATTTAGATGAAAAGATATTAAATAACAATCTGTCGCGTAAAAGCCATTAAAATATAGATAACATATGACAATTAACTAATGACTTCATTGATATAACAATAAGAATTAAATTAATAAAAGTTGTCAGTTCTTGTGGTTTTTCCTAACTACGTATAATTTTGGGGAATGTCATCATTAAAAGTATTATGTCTACATATTTAAAATAATAACTATATGTGACTGCTAAATGTTGTGGAAAATATTTTATATTTGATTTCTAAAAATTAACTTTCGAAGTTATTTTATTTGAATACTGCTTATATTTGATATTGTACTTTTAATTTTGAATCATTGTTAACAGTTTTATCACACTAGCGCCGTATACAACGTACATTATAAAACATTCGTTCCATTTTAAAATTTGTGTATAAAAGCGACTTTTCATTTGTACATATTAGTTACACTGCACATTTTGCAAATCTACGCATTAATTATCCCATTTGAAAGCCACTCAAATTGTGTTGTCGAAGTGCTATTAAAAATCGATGTAGTTAATGACTGGTGAGATGATGGTCCGGATCCAGCTGGCGGTGATCTGGACGTTGTGGTAGATGCCGGGCTGGTGGTCCACGCCGCAGCCGAAGCCAGCGGACGTGATGCCCACCAGGTAGTAGCGTCCGCCGTCCTGCACTATCAATGGTCCTCCGGAGTCTCCTACGAGAATAACAGCATAGGTCAATATTATGGACAGACCCGTCGGCTTAGTTGCTCAGCCTAACTGTTGAGTCGGGGGTTCGATTCCCACCCAGTACAAATATTTGTGTGCCGAGCACAAATAATAAATTTGTTTAGTTTATCAGCCGCCTTGTTAGCGTATTAAAAGATTTAGATGACTATGTACAAAGACTATATCCCAAGATATTTATTATTATTTAATAAATCCTGATGTTTACATGTAAGACATACCGAAAAAAACAAACTCGACAACAACAACAAGAGCGAAGAACCGACGCGAGGTTCTACGGAATCTAAGAACGTAAAAACAAAAAATTAAAGGTTTTTTTTCCGCGCCAATTCTTAATTGATGAAACTATGCGCGCAATTTTTTGAAAAAAGAAAAAATAGAAGTACCCAAGCAAGCGTCCTGGTGCCCGTCCGAATGTCCCGCGCATATCATCTCTGAATGTATTTCGACGGAGATCTGCTTGCTCTGATGCCAGTTGATACATTGTTCTGTGCCTGAAATATTTAAAATATTATAATATTACTTTAAAATAATATTTCGTTAATATAAATGCTATTAATAATTAGACCGTCGTCACTAAAGGAATTTCGTAGAATTAATGTAAAATTTATACACTATATAAATATATCTCTAGAAGTATATCTGCGACAAGCATAAGGTAAAAAGTATCTATGTAAATAAATATTTATATTTATATATGTAACGTGTAGATCGCGGCATGGCGCGGTCAGCCAAGTGAAGGCCACATGGCCTGGCCGCCACTGACCAGTGGAGTATGCGGTGTAAGACGCCGTAAGAGATCATAGAATCCCCAACCCGCATGCCCAGCGTGGGGACAATGGGCTGATGATGATGATGATGATGTAGTTTATCAGCAGTCTAGTTACCGTAACACAAGGTGTGACTACTTTTAAAACAAATAACTCTATGTCAATATACAATCTACATGTTCAAAGATATTTATATATTTATTTAATAATAATTTATATTACACTCACTCAGTATAGGAACGGTGGCGGATCTCAATAGATTGGTCCCGGTGTGACCCGTGCTGGCGTCGGTCTTGCCCCAACCGGCTATGACCCCGGACTTGCCCCTCAACTCCAAATCCACTTCCGGCAGACATATTGGCAGGATATGACTGGTGTAGGTTATTGGGTGAGTCAGCTTGAGCAGGGCAATGTCGTACCGGTCGGGCTGAGTCATGCGGAATTGGAACAATGGATGAAGAATCTTTCTAACCACTCTGTGAAATAAAGATATTCGTTTATTAAGTATGTATTTAATTTTATTGTGGAATATAAATCGAAAGATAGTACACATAAAAAGGATTTAAATCGTGAGTATTGGAATAATGCAACATTAAACATTATTTGTTGATTGATATTTATGATACTTTATTATTTAGTAATATTTTTATATTATCAATATTTAGTACTTGTAATAAATATAATATAAAAACAATATTTAATGTTATAAATCGGGGCGAAGTCCTTTACCCCATTTTCCTGGCAGTGTGAGCGCCGGCGGTGGTGTCGTGGGCGCCCAACCACACCGCTATGTCCCTAGGGCGGGCGCGCGACACGCAGTGGGCGGCAGTGGCCACAAACCACCGAGACACTAAAACGGAAGAAGATATTTCAATTATTGCAAAGGAAAATTTTTCATGTTATTGTCAAGCTCAATAAATAGAATAAAATTAAAATAAAAAAGCCTATTATTCCATGCATCCATTCACAGACAATCATAACTTGCTTTAGATAATATATAATTAGTGATCAAGCTCAATGCTGTATTATAAAACATGTTTTAAGAGACATGTCTTGTCTATTAGGTATTACGAACAAACAATATTAAAATGCGTGTCGCTCTATTTTCAATGGTGCCCTTTTTAAAATTTCAAACATCCGTGTAGAACCAAACATTTTCCCACCCCAACCCCATCGAGAGGTCCTGGGTTCAAATCCCGGGTCGGGAACTACTTAATTTTTCTAATTTACAATTTGTAGTAGTGGCTCGGAGTCTGGGTACGTGCCTGGTGCCATTATAGCGGGATGTAAACGAACCGGTGAAACGTAAGAGTATAATACACACCTCTGCCTACCACTTCGGGGGTTACAGGCGTGATGTTTGTTACGTTTTATCTCATTCAGCGTGTTCCTTTTGCCCTTACATACGATTATGCCGTTAGCTTTCTTTTACTACTTATATATCACACAACGCTGTTACACGTGTGTATATTTCACAGGTTTAAACCATACCCAGCACACCGCCGCACTGAAACTCTGATATCCTGACGTGAGCTTGCCAGGGAAACTCCGCGAATCTTGCCTCGCGACCGCCAATAATCCTCTTCTGGAGCATTCTCGTCGCCGGAAGACCGCAGTCCACCTGCAAATATTTTATATGAGATTATATTTGTATGCATATAACATGTGCAATTTAAAACTCTCTTGCCTGAAACTGAACATTTAGAATAAACAAGAAACGCAGTTGTTATTCAATCAATAAAAATAAAATAAATGTTATCGCGGTGGAAAGTGCATGAGATATCTACCAAATGTTAGAGAATAATATGTATATGTATACATATTTTAATTATACATACATACATATCTTCACGCCAGGTCCCTTGCGAACTAGGCAGAGAGCACAGAGTGCCAAATATCGTGCACCTGTCGTGCTTCGTCCACATTCATCACTCTCTTCATACGTGCACGCCGGTTT
>DWDW01000387.1:0-15216 GCA_018245635.1 Mimoniades versicolor eupheme | reverse complement strand
TAAGAGGAAAATTGATTTTGTTACATTTATTTAAAAAAATTGCTCCTTTTTACTTGTATCTATTATTATCAAAATTAAACTGTACGAGTAACTTCTTGTGATTTATCCACGACTATGTAACTCATGTAACCCGCCCCCTGGCGCCAAAGCTGGATCCGCCCTTAGCGTTTCCCCACCTGCCATCTGATTCCAACTTCTTATTTATACCTGCCACTCTGGCTTTGGATGTGTTCTTACCTCGCTATTACGACACCAATGCGCCCTAACTAGTTAACTTATGCGAGTTATACAATGTGGTGATTTTCAAAACCCTTTTTTCATTAAACAAAAATTAGAACAATACGGCATTTGCCATTTATGTTTAAACTTTCAAGATCTATATATTTCTTAACACTTAATCATCTTATTCATAACTCTAATCGAAATGCAGTAAATTTTTGTACAAACGACTTTATGCCTCGCTGTTTCTTTTGTTATTGTTGACTTGGCAAATGAAAGAATGGCAAAAGATTTAAACAATATATGAATTCAAACTCACCTATCTCGACCAGATTGTTCAGGTATTATCTGATTAAATAGTCAGAATTCTTGGAAATCAAAAGTAAGTGATGAATGTTGAACGTCACGTCTGTAAGGATAGACATAATTGACACTCGGCGCTCTTTGCCTTCCCCATAAGGGACCAAGCGTGAAGAAATAATAATAAGGTTATACGTCAGCAGCTGGGTTTTTCCACGTGTTTCCCATATGGGTTTTACAGCATTTTTCTGAGAAATTTCGAAACTACCTACTCGGTATTGAGAAGGCATTAAGGAAGTGTAGTTAATATCCGGCGACCTAAATTATAGTTAGTCTCAATTGCACCTCTTAATGCTTTACCGACAGCGATCTTCCGGTCAGCTACGTGTACGGCTCTGGAGCCTATACACACTTTAATGTTACCTAACTATTAATTATGAATTTGAGAATCTTGTTTTAGTATTTGCACCAATTTCAGTAGAATACAGATGGTTCGGGCTCCAGCCATTCATCTCTATCGTATAGTAACTCTCGTATAATAAAATGCCCCTATCATCCATGAGTCTTCTTCAATCTTCTGCTGGCCATAGATGTGCCCTAGGTCTTAGGACTATTGTAGTACTTAAATGCAACTGGTGAAACGTAGAAGTGTACTGCACTGATCTGCCTACGTTTTCGGGGATTACAGGCGTGATGTTAAATTGTTACATTACATTGTTCTAGCTGAAGACTTACCGAACCACCCGGCTTGGAAGTTTTTGGACTCCTTCGACTGTGGGTACAGCGTAGCGGACCGTATCATTGGTGGGAATAATGCCAATCTTGGCCAGTTTCCCTGGATTGTGCGGCTGGGTTATACTGGTAAGTTGCCATAAATAACTGTTAAATGTTTCCCATTGATCTTCGTCATCATTAGGTAAGTACGTCAAGTCTGTAAGCTTAGAAATAATTGCCAATCGATGCTCTCTGCTGATGCCTTATTGTTCGAGTGGTTACAAGCGCGACTGTGGAGCAAGAAGTCCTAAGTGCGATCAACGACAATGGTCCTACTGTTTTTACGTGACTTGAAATTCCTAGTAGCAGCAGCTAGGACTATCGATATCTTCCCGGTGTATGGTGATAGGCTCAACCCCTCATTCCATACTAAGACGCATAACATACCTGGTGAAACCTGGAAGTGGACATTCCCTGCCTACCTTTATGTTGGACGTTTTTCACTTACATTCGTTTTGTATTACATATAATTTATATAGTCGCGTTTCCCAATATACATACGTTTGTTCCCAAGCACGCGTGTCCCAAGTAGAGCTGACTGACTGGCGGTGCGGCGGCGTCCTCGTGTCCGACCGCCACGTCGTGACCGCAGCGCACTGCGTGGACCAGCATAACGTGGATGACGAATACCAACTGTAAGTTGATTTACACGACTCTGGACATACTTCCATCCATCCGTCCGCCTATGGAAATCCAGCTCTAGACTTAAATCTCCCTATAATATAACAGGGTGATAAAATAATAACTATTATTACAACATTACGCCAAATTCTTTACGTAGTAGGTAGAGGCATATATTTTATTATTATTACTGTAATAATACATACATAACTTTAAGCCGGGTCGCTCACGGGATAGGTAGAGAGTACCGAGTGCCAAATATCTGTAATAATAATCTCATTAAAATAAGAACAGAAATAAAATTTATGCTGACTCTTTGAAATGTGTAAATTTAAAGTAGGTACTGATGTAGGTTGTTATATTACACATGTTTCAAAACACCCAGCATAACACGCAAGTGCCTAAACACCTAAAACCATAAATACGTAGATAACTCATTATCCTTATTTTCATCGCGGCAGCCGATTACTTTAGAACGCCAATATCCCCATTTACGTAAAAGCAGTACCGAGAACTAGTTAAATTCATGATAACAATACAATATTGTTATCGCGAATGTGTGTCTGTTCGTTTGTTTGTTTTTTACACACATTGTTAAGATCACAGAAAAGGTCATATCCGGAAAAGAACCCGTTCTCGTGGGACAGAAAATTTTGGTTTTATGGTCATCGAGCTCGTCAAATCACCTCGACATGAAAAGAAATATTTGATTAATCCAAACGGGCCTATCTTCAGTGCTCATATTATTATCATACGTGATTCGTTCAATGTTGACCTCAACACGAGCAACGCCGCAGCTAGAAGCTACTATTTATCTAAATATGATTAGCATTTCCAATAGGAACAAATCGTGTAAACAGTTTGCATTATTACATCATTTTAGTTAGTTATTCCGAAATGAGACAGCTGGTATTGTAGATCAAGCTATTGTAATTTAGATCAAACCGAAAGGTATGGTTCTCAACTAAATCGTATAGGTACGCGTTCAACATTTCTACAATTACCAAAAATAAACTACAAAAATTCGAACTGTACCAACAAATGTAACGCATACGAATATCAATTAACACAACTTCGCGCATTTATTTCCCCGTAGGGGTAGGCAGAGGAGTGTAGAACTTCGACTTGTTATGTTATAAGCCCCATGGCATAGGAAGTGAACCTAGACGCAAAACTAGACTATGGTACTCTTAGGAATTTCAAATTAGAAATACCTAATAATTCCGGACCCGACTCGGGAATCGAAAACAGGAACGCTTGTAACCCGAACAATAAGACAATCATTTTACGAGTAGGTACCATCCTAACGGTATATATATTTATTTCTTATATGTATACTCTTATATCTTATGTATACTCTTTATAATACAAAAAAAAATATAATCTCCTTATAAGACAAATAAAAAAGCATACAGATACCGAAACCGTATTATTACGATTTAAATATATCGCAACACAAACAAATGGCTACTTATTAAACAGTTTGCATTAAAGTTCCGTTATTTGCAATTGGCTGATATCAAAGGATGGTAAACAACAGAAAATTTTAGGTACTAATCCTCTAGGTTAACTCAGTAGATCAAATTCAGTTAAGCTTATTTTTATCATCAACCACTTTATTGTTCCAATATTGGTCACGGGCCTCGTTCTCAAAATGCGACGGGTTAAGCCCATAATTTTCCACGCTGGTTATAGGTATTACAATAGGCATAAGTTATATAAAAGTAAAATTCTTTTTTATGTCAACATTTAAGAAGACTAGGGCTTTAACCCTTTATTCCGAAAGTAGACCCAAGTTCCAACAGTGGGACGATAGAAGGGTTGGAAAAAAAAATGTATGTATGTAAAGTTCAAGATAACATTTTACACGACAGATCCTTGGTTCGCATTGGAGAATACGACACAGTAACTAACTCCGACTGCCAGCTGGGGGTGTGCGCGCCCCCTGTGCAAGACAGACGGTTGAAGACTACGCAAGCCCACCCTCAGTTCCACACACCAGCCTTCCATAACGACTTAGCTATCCTCTCGCTCGAGAGCCCTGTTCAAATAAACGGTAAACATTTGATTTTTCTGAAGCATAATTATAGTTTTTATACGTATAATCGCCAAGTCTGTTCCGGAATAGGTACAGTACATGAATTTCAAAATATAATTATGCTCAAAGATCGGACGTGCTTCTAGTATATTAATCATTCTCTTGAAACATGCACGCTTTAATCTCTCATAAAAATTCTAGAATGTTCTTTTTCCTATGTACTAGTAATAGCCTGGTTTTTTTCATCGATTTCAATGTCTACCATGTCTGTACGAGATCTTTTACAATGTAATTTCGGTATAACTTGTAAGTAAACAATGAAGTACTTTCTCAATATTATAAAGTCCGTGTTCGTAAAGATATAAAAAAAAAATCTTTTGTAATACAAAAACATTTCCTGACATTTATTGATTCAATAATGCAAATATTTTTTAGCCTAGTAAATCTTTTCGTGGGAAATTTGAATTTGGAATTTTATTGTTTTTTATAATAAATAGAAGTATTTTAAAACGTAATACAGTTGAAAAAGTAGGAAAATATTTACGCTAACATTTTCAAATATTATTTCTGGGTTTCTGCAAAATGTTATCATATAAAAAACAGTAATCCTGTTCTCATAACTATTAAAACAGCCTACGAATCCAATATTCAGAATAGTTAACCAGATGTGTATGTACGTCAATGCAGTATTATGACTCATATGGCACATGAAAGTTTTATTTATGAATACATTTTCCAGGTGGCAAAATTTGCGATGACAATTTTATTTTCCCTATTAAGATATTTTAATACAACTTTATTATTGACTTACCTTAATACAAGACAATCTGGTGTGGACTTGGACATGGAAAGCGTTCATATATTTATATCGTCACACCATGTACCTTATGGGATAGGCAGAGAGCACCGATCGCGAAATAACACCATCCTAACAGACCTCACATACTTTTTCTGCATTCATCACTCTCTTCAAACACATTCGCCAGTTTCGAAAACCTATGACTGCCCAACAGTGTCAGTATCTGATCTATTTGTTGAAGTTAGTCATACGATTAAATTCATTATAGACTACGCGACGCCGATATGCCTCCCGCGCGGCGAACAGCTGAAAGAGCTGAAACTAGGCGAGCACGTAACCGTCGCTGGGTGGGGGAAAATGAACATGACCACTGAACAAATAGCCACTACCCTTCAGTTCATTTCGGTGAGTACTTTCAATGTTACATCCCGGGCCTACCGCCACATCTAATCATCGCTAAGAGTTGACTAATACAGTACCTACAGTATAGTACAATACTAACACATACACATTGAACAACTGTGAATATCGACTGCCTCGTTGGTCGTGTTGGTTGCAAACGCGAATGCCGATCGAGAGGTCGTGGGTTCAAATTCCGGGTCGGACAATTAACATTTTTCAAATTCAGATTTTCTTGTAGTGGCTCGGAGTCTACATGTGCCCGGTGTACGGCAATATGCCCACCATAAACGTAACTGACGAAACGTGGGATTGTCCTATACTCCTCTGCCTACCTCTTTGAGAATTATAAGCGTTGAGGCGGTTGTGCTATTAGTCCAGTGCTTAGCATACCTGACCGCTGAGTCGTTGATTGTGGGTTCGATTACCACCTCGACACATACATCTTTTTGGGACGAGCACGTATATTTACTCAGCGTTTGCTTATCATAACAGAGGCGCTCATTGAGCCTTCTCTATACAAAGACGTCACAAGATATTTCCATTTCAATGTGACGCAACGCCTGTCTATTGCTAGTCATCACGAAGGGCTTAGTAATATAATCATAATAATAATTCCATAAATAATAAAACAGAAATATAATATCAAAATACATATGTACGATTCACATTATAAGATGTATGAACGGTTTATTCCGCACCGTACATATTTACTTTTCTAATTTTTCACAGTTCATTTATTAAAAATTGTTAAATTTATTTTCATTTTATTATACTCTAAAATTGATTTATTGGACAACATTTATATTTCTTTTCACCTTAAAATTAATGTTGTTCGTGGAACTCAACAAACTGTCACATCAACGCAAACACTACCGTTATCTGCTTGATTAAGTCTTTACACAGAATGTTCAAATATTTAAGGATTTATCGCTATAATTCAACTTGATCCACTACACAAAAATGATGCAATGTTGGAAGTTTCCTACATATAGTTATAAATTGTTAACCATAATTTTCCTCGAGAAAATTTCACCTGGAGTAATTCAAAACGTCATGCAATACGAGCGTTAAGTTCCATTTGATTTGCTTCCATTGGTTTTGTTATATTATACCTATACATAGCTGCTATAATATTATTATAATGTCATACCAGATCCCTTGTGGGTAAGCAGAGAGCAGGGAGTGGGACATACCTTACAGACAGACCTTACACACAGCCCTGACAGAGCTGACATGCGGCTGCTACATTCATTACTCTCTTCACTTACACACGCTATCATAGATAATAAAATTCGCATCTATGATTATTTCAGACCTAAAATATAGGTAACGTATTTATATAGGTATATTCGCATTGTATTGCTAATGACTAAACAAAACGTAAGAACACGCCTGTAATCCCCGAAGAGGTAGGCAGAGGAATGTAGAACACTCCCATGTTTTACCAGTTATGCTAATAGCTAATTTTAGCTACCAAGCTAATCTACCAAAGAGACACTGCTTTTTTTTAACGTAGCCTCAGCAACGTAAATAAAAATACTCAAATATATCGGTTTGTATTGCAATGGAAAATTTGAAATGTACTGCCAAGGAAGGTGTTTCACTCAAATAATGTAGGTATTAAGTGCCATTTGAAATTGTTAGCGAACTACAAGCGCTACTTAAAACCTATTGAAAAGTGTTTAGTTTCATATAAATATTACGTTGATGTCTATAAGAAAATAATTTACACAATATTATGTTTAGAAACGTTTGGAACATTTGATATTAATATGATTTAAATTTAAATATTTCTATGAAAAATTATCATATATCCCTTATGTCCAGTTAAGTTATATCCAGCTGTGGACTACAGCAGGTTGTTGATGATGATCATGTTTTGTAGTTCATGGTGCATTTATCATTTTCAGTTACCAGTGGTAGAGCTAGATGCGTGTAATTTTTTTGGAAAGAAATTCAAAATGGACCGATCTCAGATATGCGCAGGAGGGCACCAGAACAGGGACGCTTGCGGAGGCGACTCCGGCGGTCCTGTATCCAAGGTAACGTGCAACCATTAAAGGCATTTGTTATTAAACACAAATGACACGTAACATGTTATATCACGCCCGTAGTCCCCGAAGAGGTAAGCGGATTACTCCCGAAGTATCACCAGTTGTTTACGTCCCACTATGGAATAGGTGGTGAGCCTATTGCCATGCATCGGGCACATATCCAGCCTCCGAGCCACTACTAGAAAATGTACGTTAAAAAATCTAGTTAGAAAAATATAAATAAAAAATCTATGTAAAAAATCTGGTAGTAACTTACATAAAAATAACTAAATAATATGAAGTTGTTGTGTAATTAGTTTTGATGTTATACAGCTTAATGATTTCATATCAAAACGAAACTGATCCAAAAATGTTCCAAATTGTAATGAAGTATGTTTAAATTTTATACTACTGTAAATTCTAATTATAAATATATTATATATCAAATATATTATATAGTATCAAATATATTGTATAAAAATATGCAGAAAATGAGGGAATTATTTATCTATTAATTATAAAAATATACAATTTAAAGCAAATAAACATAATATTGAACAAATGAACAATTTATTCAAATAAATTATTATTGAAAAAACATCCGAATTTCTTTTCAGTGAAACCATTTCAGTATTTGTCACTTCTAACAATATACAGATCTTTCAGGAATAGCTTAAAAACCACACAAGATAAAACATTTCAGCGAAATATAGAATTCGCGCATGCATATATGCGTCATAATAATATTGGAACACGCGCTTGCGTCACATCTGCCTGCCCAAAACCCAACGTGAAATTTCTCCAATCCATGGCGCGCGGCACGTTTCCGGCTGATTTCATTGCGCTCGAATGAGTCACGCTCGCTCGCCGCCTCACACGCGCCGCGCCACACTCACGAACTATACGGTACACGCGAACATGAACACGTACAAAACTCAAAATTGACGAATAATAATAACAACGGCACACTACACTCCGCTGCCTATTCCTACGGAGAATAATAATAATAATAATATCTCGGGACATCTCCACACACGGCCATCTGATCCCAAAATAAGCGTCAAGAGAGCTTGTGGTATGGTAATCTGATGGCTGATAAACTACATACATATATACTAATATATACGTAAGTAGACATTTTTTAACACCCAGACACACAACAAATACTTGTGCTCATCACACAAATATTTATTCT
The DNA here is from genome assembly GCA_018245635.1 of Mimoniades versicolor eupheme. Classification (NCBI taxonomy): domain Eukaryota; kingdom Metazoa; phylum Arthropoda; class Insecta; order Lepidoptera; family Hesperiidae; genus Mimoniades; species Mimoniades versicolor. The sequence continues at coordinate 6,835 of DWDW01000387.1, read as the reverse complement.
TCACTAACCACTGCACCAACGGGCCAGTCATACATGCATGATGAGGCATGATCTTGTGTATTAAAAAAAAAAATATTTTATCTCTACCTAGAAGCTTTTAAATGTCCTTCGCGCGTACCTAATTCTACGGATGAAGAAGGCTTGTTCGATGACGTTATTATTCCTCCGAGGCCAAAATATCGGCTACATTATCCACTTCGAACATCAGCACTCACACGTACACGCCGCTCACGACCGACGGGAAGGAATTGCACTTAAACTCATCAAATTCTTTAATCATCCATCAATATATCTACTACATAAAGCTATTATTATTGCAACACCACGCCAGTTCCCTTACGGAGTAGGCAGGGAGCACCCAGTAACAAATACTTCTATCTTTATAGACCTAAGGTGGTTTACATTCATCACTCTTCATGCACGCACTCCGTTTTCAGACACTTAAATTCTATACCAAACAATATGTGACCTATTTAATCAATCTCAATCATTTAATAAAGATTTAATCAAGATGACCCTTGGTCTCCTCCGACACCTACGTCCATCAAAAGCCGCATTGTATAACTGTTTATTATTTTTAATGTACTATAATCTTATATTCCTCTGTGCGCACATTTTTAAAAAGTGGTACAAAGGTTTCTCTTCACGTATTAATATATAGAGTTCGCCGTTTGCAGGTATTCGACACCGTGGAAGGTCCGAAACACGTCTTGGTGGGAGTTGTGTCATTCGGGCCCTCGGTCTGCGGTTCTAAAAGGCCAGCTGTGTACACGTTCGTTCCATATTATATGAAATGGATTTTAGATAATATAATGGAAACATATAAAAAGTATTAATTTTATTATATGTATAAAAGTATAAATGTATTATTTAATGTTATTATATGAAAACGAATTTTCACAATATATTTTTCTTATCACAATTGCAACTGTTAATTTTAATTTAATCTAAATCGAATCATCCAAGGCGAATAACTTATTACAATTGTTGCCGTCATCTTCTATTCTTTTGCCGGTTAGTTTTGGACACAGATGTCCTTTCAGAAGATTATGGCTGTCGGCTTATCATCCTCATCATCATCATATTCCTCATCATCCTCAGCAGACTATCTCAGTCCACTGGACATATCCCTCCCGTAGTGAGCGCCACTTCGCTCGGCTTGCAGCACCCAGCTGCTACCTGCAGCGTGTAACTAATAATACCTTCTGATCCCTTACAAATTATCCCACACGTAGACACAGCATTGAGCACGTAAGTATACAAACATATCCTTTCAGCAACTTCCTCCAAATTTTACTTCAAGGGACTTCCTAATGATGTTTTCAATTGAAACAATGAAATACTCGACCATGAACAGTGGATGTATTCTGCGTATGCTGAATCAAGCTGAGTATGTTTAAATACATAGAATAAGTAATGAAATCCTAAAATGAGATTTTTAAATGGCACACCACTTATCTATGAGGTAGACCAAAGTGTTAAGTACCTTGTACTTTGGTAAATTGATTAAAAAAAGTTAACGTGCTTTTTCTACAATGACCACTCTCTTCATAGAAGCGAGCTTGTTTCGAAGAATAATTAAAAAATGTTTCTATTACCTGAAATACTGAAATACCAACGCAAATGTAAGTAATTGCAACAACCCTACCAACTGCCAACAGTTATTAACGAATGGCGAATCGCGAAAAACGTGTTTTTTTCATCACTGATTATAGTTTTATTAAGTTTATTTTTATTAAATCCTGCTGTTTCTAAATAGTAGATAGCATTAATCGCTAATGATATTTTACATACGGTTCAAATCTTTCGCGTTATTGGAAACTCTTAGAAACCAGTACAGCGTAAGGGATTTAACAAAAAAATCTGTGAAATTACCGCGAGAAGGTATACTTATAAAAGAACATTATAGATCTCTGTAAATAAAGCAAAATAAGTTTAATTGTTATTATCTGTGACAAAAGATACATGTTGATACTTTATCAACAACATTCCAATGTAGAACTTTTACAATTTATTTTTAGACAAAACTCATGCCAAGTTTATTGTTTAATCAAACGTTGATTTAATCAAACATAGCCGTTGATCACGATGACAGAAGATACGTGATGTAAGAGAATCATTCTACCACACTTGAATGCCTCATCCATTCATTATCCAAGCGTCAATTCTAGGACAAAATACCAGTCATTCATTAAAAACCGTTGAATGATGCAACTGAAAAATATCCTCCTAAAGTACTATGTATGGTCTCATGGGGAACACTGATGGTATTTGATTTTGCGTCAGAATGATACGGCATTTATAAACGTGAGCGACCTTGATCGTAATTTTCTAGTCTACTTCATTAGTTACAGAACAAGCCATACCGTGTCGAAATAAGAAGACAATATTGCGTTTAGTTAAATTAAATGTCATTTCACAGGTGCAACAAAATTCTATTAATTTGTCTATAAAAAAGATCGACCTATCGATTAAACACTAGGTGTGCATATGAAATATACATATATATATTTTTGTATGTAGAAACTTAACCTTCAAAAACATGAAGACCTAAGCATGTCCACGCGCCAAAAGATGCTATGGTTATGGTTATGGCTAGCTATGGTTATGGCTATCCATTTTCATGATAAAATGATTATTGTAAACAGGTCGGTCTTAAGCACAACAGACGCAGGGATGTATACAGTGCCCCAACCCCAATCCGCCTCCCCCCCCCCCCGCTCTCCCACCCCATTATCAAACAGGTTTTGAAAATATAATTTACACATATTTATTTTTAAAAAAACTAATTTTGTTTTACATCTTTATTTCCGTTTTTATAAGCATACATAAAAACCGTAACAAATTTACAACATAAATATTTTTTTATGTAAAATTTAACTGAAGAATATAATTTTTTTTAAGTTGCAATTTTATTTCTATAATTTTTATAAACGAAAAATATAAAGATTATAGAAATAAAATTACAACAGCTTTGGGGCATCTCACCGATGTCATCGATGAGTACTACATACATACTAGATTTGAATAACACCGGTGCGGTGCCCCCCAATGTGACGGCGCGGCGCCCGGGTGCATTGCATCCCCGCACGGGGTCAAGGCGGGCCTGATTGTAAGCCGTTTTTTACAAGAGATATTTTTTAATCTTGATTAAATCTCTTAGTAAATTTATCTATTAACAATACAAAGTTAAAAAGTTTCTAACTGAAAAAAAGTAAAAGTAAAACTGTAAAAGTCTGATAATACATAATTAGGTATACGATCATAAAAGCTCAATTTTTGTATCTGATTATCTAATTACGTAAAAAAATCTATCACTAACCAATATCATGCCACGTTACAAAACATTATTAATATTTGACGTAGTTTATAACTATGTAGATACTATGGTGAACGAATTGATGAAAATTAATTTGTAATATAACCTGCTTAAAGGGAATCAAGAGGTAAAATTACAATGTATTATGTAGCGATTAAATGTATGTATGTATTCCCGTAAACATGGTGGAATTTTTGTTAGTTAGGAAATGCTTATCACTCAGAAAACGAGTTGGGATATGTCAGTGTATTTTAATGATAACGGGAAATAAGATATAAGAGAAACGTGATATATACCTACAAAGTATATTGTACGTAATTGGGATATTTAATTTATTTTTAATGAACACTCGCCGATCACGTAGATATAATACAATCATTGTATATTTTTATGGCAGTTGTGTTTTATGTGGTGATGATTCCGTGTCGGGGCGGAGAATGAATACGTTCCCCAACGCCATGCCGGGATACCAGGATGTCGTAAGAGGCGATTAAGTCCAGCTTCTACGAAGAGCAGCGTAGACGGTTCGAGAAGTCGTGCTCTGCAATGCTCAGCCCGCGTGCCCGTCGACCCGCCGCTAGGCGTGCTGACTGGGCGCATTTAAAGCTACAGATCACTCCGAGAAAGCCTATGTCCGGCAGTGACTTTAGGCAGGCTAATGATAATGCAAGTTTGCAAGTTATTAAAATATATTAAAATATCTTTTTTGTTATTCTATGTCTATAAACATTAAAGTATTTTCCCTACATCTGTATTAGAAAAATTTAATAGCCGAGTAATATGTATTATTGACCGAGATGCTGGTCATCTAATACAAGCTGATGATGATGATGATGTTATTATTGGTGAACGTTATAAATATGTTAATTTTCGAAAACGCATGTTGTATAATAATATACGAAGAGAAAATATAAACATGTTATTTCTGAAAATTTTCTGTACATTGAAACTCTCGCGAATAGTAGAAAGGTACACAAAATAACGTCAATGACCTCAGGCTAGGAACATAATCTACAACCGCAATACTGAGGTAAATGGATCTGTATGATATAAGTTGATTTTGTTATGTAAATTGTTACTACTTAATCCATTCGAAAATCCAAATCGTTACTTGAACATTAAGACTTGAGTAAGAATCTATCTCTATTTGAACTTACAGGCACCGGTAGAGTCAGCAATAAAGTACGTATTACAAGGTATTAGGGGGCAGCCAAAAGTGAAAATTAAATCATTACCATTGAGAAGGAGGCGATGGTGAAAATAAAATAGAATGTCTAATGAGCTTTATAATTCTACTGCGGCATTTAAAATTACTTCAACATGTGGTAAATTACTATCAACTACGTCCGTGATAATATTCCAAGGCGTTATATACCTAAATGGCAGATCCTTGATCCTCCTATTAAGTGATAAAAAATGGGCGATCCCAAATTGATCTAACACATTCCGGAACTTTATAAAGTCACCGTTTCCATAAAAGTCTGCATTCGCCAATTAAATCCTTTACTTAGGAATTACGTCATAAAATACGATAATCCTAAAATTACGTAACATATGACGTAGATGTAGGTATATGGATAGTTGTATTTGTTTTCTTGGAGACGTACAACATACGTTACTACATACATATAGGTATAATACGTTAGTAGGTACAAAAACAGCGAAACATGTTGACAGTTATATTAGTACGCGCCAGTCGGCACGGCTTCAGTCGCAGATGGTCGGTCGTCTGAGTGGACGGTTGTTGATACGAGTGACAAAACGTTTAGTTTTCGTTTTATACAATTATATTATTGATTAAAAATAAAAACAAATATAATCATGATTATCACAAGATTGTCGTGTTGGATTTTACTAGTTAACATCGGTTTCACTTTAAGCGGTAAGCTATTACTATTGATTTTAAACAATATCAACGTGACTAGTGTCCTCAGAGCAAAGTGCTGGGTTTTTCCGGACTTTTTGTTATAAATGCACTGGCATAAATTTTCGTTATTCAACATTAAAATGACAGAACCGGTTTCTATTTCAACATTCGTTGTGATAATCGCTTTAAACGTGGTCGTAATAACATTTGGTATCATATTATATACATATATTAATCAATGTTTTTAAAACTACTATAAAAAAATCTTTACCACGCATTGTCATATCTATTAGACCAATAATGTTGAACGTATGAAGTAATATTCTACTGGTGTCGCCTAATGTTTACATGTATATTTAGTAACTCGTACCTAATAATCAATAAATTTTTATTTTGTCACAATTTGTTTAATTAATAGGTAGGTACATTTTTGTTAGATTAAATACTTATGGTAAATTTTTAATTACAATACAACGTGTGTTATATATTTAATTATGTTTTAGACAGGATAGAAATACCATTAAATGACCCCTGTAAAATAAAAAATTTCGAAGGCTCATGTCAACTGATATCGTCCTGTAACCTGGCAATTGCGTTACTAAAAGATGGGAATGTCCAGACATTGAGATCCATGTTTTGTGGATTTGAAGGATCAACCCCAAAGGTAATATTACGTCCTAAACATAATGTAAACCATAAATACGTTGTTGAATATCTGTACTGTTTTTGAATCCCTTGATGAAGCAAATAAAAATAACTCGCCGTAGTCATGGTGTATCAATGGAAGTACTACATGTCTACATGAATGAGTTTGTGTTAATGTTCCATGAAATATCCCCAATGAAGAAAACGCCCGTTTACTTGCAGTCCTGAATCAAAGATCACTATATGATTACGAAAGGTCTCTTACGGAGTAAACAGGGAGTATAGAGTGCAAAATATTTAGTCTTACCGACCTGACTTACTTCCTTCTACATGTATATATTTCATTCTTCTATTGAATTTTCTTCTTTCTACATTTATATATATCATTCTTCTTTTGAATTTTCTTCCTTCTATATTTATATATTTCACTCTTCTCTTGAACTTTTAGTCTCACATTCCATGTGCCTCGTCTCTCAGTTCGGGTGCTGCTTAGTGATCATTAAATCCTCAAAAAGTATTACCTATGTACTTTTGGTCACTTAGAAGAAATTTTGGAGATTTTAACAAAATGTTCTTACTTCTAGGTGTGTTGTCCGAAAACAGAAAAATTTAATGAGAAACCGACGACTTTAAGACCGAGAACAACCACATTACTATATGAAAATGCAATAGATATCAAAATAGAGGACAAATCTACAGAGGCACCCCCACCCCCTCCACCGCGTCCAACTCCACCTGCAGCCAATCATTTGGACGATTCAAATGTTTTACCGAGTAGAAAAGTATGCGGCCTTGTAAGTCAAACCGACAGGATTTACGGTGGCAGTATAACTGAAATCGATGAATTCCCCTGGTTGGTTAGACTGAAGTTTTATAGCCCAGGTATTAACAAATATTATTTTATAATCATTACAACATTGTCACACAAGTTGGATAGCGCTGAGTGTCAAATATCTCAGTCGTTACACCTGCAGCCAATCATTTGGACGATTCAAATGTTTTAC